>PVJH01036751.1:0-18083 GCA_004026705.1 Nesogale talazaci | reverse complement strand
GTGTTTTGAGAATTCTTTTTTTTTTTGTTTTTGGGGCATCATTGCCCTCTGGTGGGGGAGTAGGAGGCCCAGCCTTGCTGCTGGATTTGAACCTCCAACCTAGTGGGCCGCAGTCTTGCGCACAACCACTGCGCCACCGGGGCTCAGCAAGAGAATTCTTTACAGGGGCAGAAAGCCTCTTCTTTCTTCCTGGACCCTGCTAGTGGTTTCACACCACCGACCTTGCAGGCAGCAGCCCAATGCGCAGGACTTCAGGAGCCCTCAGATATTGATGGTAGTGTCTGTAAGTGGGTTCTCTACAGTACTTACAACCAAACACAACTTGTTCTAATGTTTTACATCTATTTGTTGCAGCCACTGGGTCAAACCACCTTGTCTATAGAGTCTTCCTCTCTTTTGCTGTCCTTCTGCTTTACCAAGTGTGACATGGCCTTCTTCCCCCCAAGTTAGGCATTAACACCCCCCCCCCCGCCCCCGGGCAACTTTTAGGTCCAATACGCATTTAAGTTTTCACCAAAAGAGCCCAGGGGGCTGAGCCCCGGTGGCGTAGTGGTTGTGCATGGAAATGTGGCCCACTGGGACGGAGGTTCAATTCCAGCAGTGGGGCTGGGCCTCCTACTCCCACCACCGGAGAGCAGTGATGCCCCAAAAACAAAACAAAACAAAAAAAAGAAAAAAGAGCTGTAACACCTCCTAATAAACTGATCTTTTTTATGTTTGTTTTTGTTTTTTTGGGGGGGCATCACTGCTCTCTGGCGGTGGGAGTAGGAGGCCCAGGCCCACTGCTGGAATTGAACCTCCGTCCCAGTGGGCCGCAGTCCCGCGCACAACCACTACGCCACCGGGGCTCAGCCCCCCCTCCTTTTTTTTTTTTTAAATAAATCATTTTATGGGAGGGGATGCTCATACTTGAACTCCCATCACGATCCACACATACATCAAATATGATCTCTTTTTTGTTGTTTTTGTTTTTGTTTTGTTTTGTTTTTTGTGGGGGGGCATCCCTTCCTCTGGTGGTCGCGGGCACTACCCAGTGCTGCTCCTGAGAGCCGCCGCTGGATTTGAACCGCCAACCCCGCGGGCCGCGGTCCCGCACTCCACCACTGACGCCACCGGGGCTCAGCCCCCCCAAAATGATCTTTTAATTAAAAAAAAAAAAAAGTCTCAGCAAAAACGAGTTCCTGGTGCCCAGCGCTCCCGTCCAGAAAGTCCTCCGTAAGCGTCTGCACGCAGCCTGGAGGCTGGACGTTGCAAGTCCTCTGCAGACGCGCTGACGGGTGCGAGTTCGCAGCCCTCCCCCGACCCCCCCTCCGCGCCCGCCGGGGACGCAGGCGGCCGAGCAGGGAGGTCTGGCTCGGGGCCCCCCCCCCGCCCCGCGCGCTCCCGGGGGGCCTCCCGCCCCGGCCGGTGCCGGCACCTGACCGAAAGGCCCCTCCCCCGGGAAGCGACACATTCATTCCGGGCGCCGAGGAGGGCTCCGGGCGCGAGGCGCGGCGATTGGCATGCTAATGGCTCCCGGCGGGCGGGCGTGCGCTCGCGGGCGCGGCGGCGGCGGCTTCACAAGGGCCTGCCAGCGGCGCCCGCTTCCGCCGCCCCCGACCCAGCCCGCCCGCGCAGACGCTTTCATCCCGCCCCCGCTTTCATCTGCTGGCTTTTCAAGGGCTCCGGCACCGCCACCGGGCCAGGACCCCCGGAGACGGAGGGGGGCGGGCGCCGCCTCCCCATTTCCCTGCTTGGCACAACTGAGGCTGGGCGGGACACCACGGAAGGGAGGGGGGGGGGGAGAAAGGGGGAAGAAGAGGGGGGTCTACCCTTGACGTTCGCAAGCCATTCCCCACCTTGTCGTGCGTTCTTTCCAAAAAGCGGGACTTTTTCTTTCCCAGTGACTTCATGGGGGGCTCCTACAGCTCTTAGGACATTCAATGCGTCATGTGCATCAAGCACATTTGTACACATGTTGCCATCTTCGTTTCCAAATATTTTCCACCGGAGCCCTTGATAGAAGCTCCTCCTTCCCCCTCATTTATTTTTTTTTTAAGAAATCATTTTATTAGGGGCTAAATCGGGACTTTTTTAAAGGGACGCGGGAAAAATTGTGCAAAAGCGGGACTGGCGGGACGTCTGGTCCCTTTAGCCCGGGTGGGGGGGCGCTCAGGGCCGGCCAGCCCCTCCCGTGCAAGCTCCGTGGGCAGCAGCAGCTGCGGAAGCGGAGAGACACCGCCGGGCCCTCCGGGAGAAGGAGGCATTGGACGGTGACACCCCCGCGGAGGGCCGGTGCCTGGGCATCTCCAGCGGGGGCTGGGCTCCTTGGCCTTGCTCGCGAAGGGGCTCGACGCGAGGCTTCTCAATGGACCCGGGGCCGAGCCGCCACCTTCAGAGCTGGTCCCTGAGCTTGGCCCAAACCTGGGGTCCTGCCCTTCAGGAGGGCACGGGCTCGAAGTGTGGCGTGGGCCAGACAGGCCCTGTGGGTGCCCATCGGGAGGCCTTCCAGGTGGAGGGCCGGGCTGGACGGCCAGCAGAAAGGTGGACGCGACCTCACAGTCACAGCGCAGCACCAACCACGTGGGCACCCACAGTGCTGTCCTGTGGGATCATCGCTTCCGGTGTCACTCCGCGGTGGCCACGTCGTGCTCTAGGGGAGGGCGGCGCAGATGCAGCAACTCCCTCTTAAGTAAACTTCCCGGACCTGCTTTTCCAAGGCAGAGGGAAAACCCAAAGCTCAGAGAGGTTAAGGGTGTTGCCCGAGGCCACATGATTTAGGGCCTACATCGACCCCCTTGCTTCTCCAGTAGCTCCTTAGCTGACATTTCACCTTTATGACAATAGTAAAAAAACCTACTGTTATTTTGTCCCTTAACGACGTCCATCTATATGGCAGTAACAAATGCCACGGTGTAAGGCAAAAGTCATGCTGGCTGTGATGGTTATGTGTCTGAATGGGCCATAATTCTTGGTGGTCTGATGTGACTGGATGATACAATTTTAACAGGGAGGAGGCAGCCACTTAACAGTGCAGTGTAGAAAAGAGGAAACATACCACTTTCCTCTAGTTCCTAAATGGTTCCTCTCAATCCCACTATCATGATCCGAATTCTACCTTACAGATCCAGCTAGACCAGAGGATGTACACCAGTACAGCTAGGAACTGGAAACACAGGGAATCCAGGACAGATGATCCCTGCAGGGTGATACTGGGAGTGTGGAGAGAGGGTGAGGTGGAAAGGGGAGAGGATTACAAGGATTTACATGTAACCTCCTCCCTGGAGGAGTGACTACAGAGAATGGGTGAAAGGAGACTTCGGACAGTGTAAGACATGACAAAATAACAATAATTTATAAATTATCAAGGGTTCATGAAGGAGGGACCAGTGGGGAAGAATGGCAAAAAATGAGAAGCAAATATCAAGGGCTCAAGTAGAAAGCAAATGTTTTGAGAAGGATGAGGACGACAAATGTACACATGTGCTTGACACGATGGATGGGTGGATGGATAGTTATAGGAACTGTAAGAGCCCCCAATAAAATCATCTTTTAAAAAAAAAAGAAAAGACGGTGATGGCAACATATGTACAAATATACAATGGATGGATGGATGGATTGTGACAAGAGCTGTAAGAGTCCCCAATAGAATGATTAATTAAAAAAAAGTTGATCATTACAAAAAGGGTAAAAGTTGGCAGTTAGGTCGTTATGTGGTCATCCTCCGAGTTCACCTGACCACCTGGTCCTTGACATCTAACAAGTTGGTAGGGGAGGAGGTGGCGTAGCCCAAAGCCAAGCCAGACCATTGCCAGCAGGACCATCCTGACTCAGAGCGGGCCTGTGCAAGGGAGATGAGTTCTGGGGGCGGTGTTAGCGCATGGTGAGGGGGAACTGCCCTTCCTGGCCACCCACAGAGGCATCGGAGCCCCTAGATGTGCGCTTATTAGGGGCTGTCTAGTTGAGCGTTTATGATCATGTGTCAGGGGCGGGTTGCTATCGGTGAAAGGGACTCTCAGGGAAGACGGAGAATTGCAGGAGAACGCACAGACAAGTAAGAGACTCCGAGGGTTGTCCTCCGGAACACCTTTTGGATGATCCCGGGCCCAAGGACAGACACATCCGCACACTGCTCCTGAATGGCACAGAAGTGAGAGTGGGTGATACCTACCAAGACCTCCGTCCCTGAACCTGGGGAGAGAGGACGACAGGAAATCGCCTAAGCAAGTTTGGGGCCCTAGGAGTCTTGAGGGGAACTCAGGGATCTCCTGGGGGCAAAGGAGAATTCGTAATAGCTTCTCCTGCTGCGTGAACACAAGACAGCTTTCCCAGCCATGAGCAGTTTCCTGGGATCTGGGCCTCCAGGTTCCCTGTGTGCCGGCAGACCCACGTTCAGCACCCAAGGGGGAGTGTCTTTGCAGGCAAGATGCCCACAAAGCCTCGAAATCTGCCTGTCGTTGGACTACAATTTAACACCTTAAAACATTCGATCTCCCTTTTTGCCTATTGAAAACTTATTCTACTTTTAATTATTTTCTGTTTTCTTTTTAGTGGTGGGTTTTTTCTGTTTTACTTTGTTATTGCTAGTTAACTGTTGTTATGTATATGAAATCCAGGGTAGGTCAATCTATAGGGGCAGTAACAGGATCAATGGTTCCTAGGAGGAGGTTGGGGGGGGAATGGGGAGCTAATAACGATGAGTTCAAGAACCAAGAAAGTGTTCTAAAAGTGATTGTGGCAGTCATTGTACAACTCTTCTTAATAGTTTTGAAATATTGGATTAGATGATTTGTGAATTGTATGCCATTCAATTATTTTTTCCCTGTCAGATGGGTTCCCCAGCAGCACACAGCCAATCTTGAAAGGGCCTTCTTGTTTTGGAGGCAGGAGTGGCGTGAGGATTAGTAGGCAGGTATCCTCTTCTTTTTAAAAAAACCATTTTATTGGGGGCTCATACAGCTCCTATCACAATCCATCCATCCATCCGTTGTGTCAAGCACATTTTCACATTTGTCGCCCTCATCATTTTCAAAACATTTTCTTTCAACTTGAGCCCTTGGCATCAGCTCCCCACTCCCTCCCACTTCCACCCTGCCTCCCTCATGAAGCCTTGATAATTTACATAAATTATTATTAATTTCCACATCTTACACTGACTGATGTCTCCCTTCACCCACTTTTCTGTTGTCCATCCCCCATGGAGGGGGCTTATATGTAGGTCTTTGTGATCGGTTACCCGCTTCTTCCCCCACCTTCCCCTCCTGGTATCTCTGATCTTATTTGCCCTGAGGGATTTATCCGTCCTGGATTCCCTGTGTTTCCAGCTCTTATCTGTACCTGTGTACATGCTCTGGTCTAGCCGGATTTATAAAATAGAATTGGGGTCATGATAGTGGTGGGGAGGAAGCATTTTAGAACTAGAGGAAAGCTATATGTTTCATCATTGTTATACAGCATCCTGACTGACTTGTCTCTCTTCCTTGTGACCCTTCTGTAAGAGGATGTCCAATTTGTCTACGGATGGGCTTTGGGTCCCCACTCTGCACTCCCCCACATTCACATCATTATGATTTTTCCTGATGGGTCTTTGATGCTGAAACCTGATCCTATCGACTGTGTTGATTCTCAATGAGACGGCCCCTTGTTTATCTTCAAGGCTTTAAGATCCCAGACATTATATCTTTTGATAGCCGGACACGATCAGCTTTCTTCTCCACATTTGTTTGTGCACCCATTTTGTCTTCAGCGATCATGTCAGGAAGGTGAG
This sequence comes from Nesogale talazaci, assembly GCA_004026705.1. NCBI lineage: Eukaryota > Metazoa > Chordata > Mammalia > Afrosoricida > Tenrecidae > Nesogale > Nesogale talazaci. The sequence goes on along the minus strand of PVJH01036751.1, from coordinate 12,337 downwards.
CATCATGGAATGCCAGTTTATTAGAACAAAGTGTTCTTGCATTGAGGGAGTACTTGAGTAGAGGCCCAATGTCTGCCTACTACCTTAACACTTAACATCTAAATATATGCACCTAGATCTATTTCTCTCTCTTATGTAAAAATATATTTACAGAGTTATGTGCCTGTAGGCAGGTTTCTTATATGTCACTCAGCGTTCTCTTTGGGGCTCTGATGTTGTGGCTCTTTTCTTGCAGCTTATAGGCAAATTCTAAGTTAGAACTTTTTTTTTTTTAAGGGCATCACTGCCCGGGTGGTAGGAGTTGGAGACTCAGCCTTCGCCCCTATGGAACTGGAATTGAATCTCCATCCAAGTGGACCGCAGTCTCGCGCACAATCACTACGCCACCGGGGCTCAGCCCCTAAGTTAGAACTTATAGGCAAGTTCTAAGCTCCCCTCTGACTGTTGTTCCCTGTACTGATAGGACTTCTGGCAACTCCTCATCTGGGGTAAAATCAATAACAAGTAAGATGTGAAGTTCCCAGCTGAGTCCTGGTGACGTAGTGACTGTGTGCAGCGGGACAGTGGCTCACAGGGTTGGCAGTTCAAATCCAGTAGCAGCTCTCTTGGAGCAAGACTGGGCTTCCTACTCCCACCAGGGCAGTCATACAAAGATTAAAAAAAAAAAGATTAAGCTCTCACAGATACCCAGGAATTCAGCCCAGAGCACCCCAAAACTTGTATAGGATTAAGAGGTAAATGAGAAAAAAGACCATCAGGTACAAAGGATTGTTTTCAGTAAAAGAAACACGGGCTGAGCCCCGGTGGCGTAAGTGGTTGGGTGTGGGACTGCGACCTGCGGGCTTGGTGGATCAAATCCGGTGGTGGCTCTCAGGAGCGGCGCTGGGTAGTGCCCACGACCACCAGAGGCAGTGTTGCCCCCCAAAACAAAACAAAACAAGAAACACACACACTCCTTCCCTGCATCAAGAGCAGTCGTATAAGCACCTTGATTTTCCTTCTTTGGAGGAAAAGCAAATCTTGGACTAGGGAATACTAGCTCTTCCTCTGCAGTCCACAGCTCTCAGGCTCCCTGGCTGCCCACTGCCTGTCTTAGAGGAACGTCTGAGGCTGTGGCTAAAGTTCTGTGTCCTCATATAGGATCATCACTGCCTGGCTCCAGCCTGTCCACATGTATACCTGGGTTCATACCTTCTTCTCCAGGGCCTTTCTCACCACCAACCTCTGTATCTCCTGTCCTTCCCTCAGTGCTCCAGGCCCACAGAGCAAAGGAATGAAGATTACCTGGGCTCTGCAGAGATAGCCCATGGAACAGTTGGAGTGCCCTGATCTAGAATTTCAGGCCACACCTAACGATCTCTGCTGGCAGGTAGGTCAGACTGAAACTGACTATCAGGTGGTAGGTCTGGCGATGTAAGATGGGAAGATGCATGAAGAACCAAGGGGAGGTGCGCCCTCTCTGAGACCTGAGGATGCCACACTGGGGACCTGCCCAGTCCCGGTATGTGGGGTGTGTGTATCTCTTCTAGTGAGGATAGCTAGTGACTGATATCGCTTTGCTACAAAACCAGCAGTCATAAATATAGTATTTTTTTGTGAGTACTTGAGTCATTCTAGCAAATTAATGAACCCAAGGACAGTACCTTCTTTTTTAGGCATCACTGTCCTGGTGGTGGGTAGGAGGCCCAGCCTTTGCTCCTGGGAGCCAGAATCGAACCTCCATCCCAGTGGGCCGCAGTCCCGCGCACAACCACTACGCCACTGGGGCTCAGCCCGACAGTACCTTCTTAACGTGTAAGATTTCACTTAGCTTCAGGTTTCTCAGGACAGAATGTATTATGGGTCCCCTCCCCTGTCCCAGACACTCATGGGTGCACCGTAGATAGACTTCAATTCTGGCGTGGGGTAGATTCCCCGGAAGGGAAAGTCCAGCTATCCATGAGTCTGCACTGCCCACTTCCACCCCTTCCCTATCATCTTCTTACAGGGCCCCCACCCACTGCCATTGAGCCAATGCAGACTCCAACAAGCCTCAATAGAGATTACAAGACTATAAATCTTTTTTTTTTTGGGGGGGGGGGCGGGGGGCATCACTGCTCTCTGGTGGTAGGAATAGGAGGCCCAGTCCCACTGCTGGAATTGAACCTCCATCCCAGTGCGCCGCAGTCCCGTACACAACCACTATGCCACCGGGGCTCAGCCCGACTATAAATCTTTACAGGAGTAGATAGCTTCATTTTTATCCTGAGTAGCAGTTGGTGGGTTTGAATAACTGACCTTGCAATGAACAATCCAATGCTCACCCAGTCACGCCACCAGGGCTCTTTACCAAACAGTAGCAGCTAATCACAGAACAGTAATCAAATCACCAACGTAGGCCTCACCAGAGCCCCTCAGTCCTGAAAAAAGACAAGCTTTTGCTGGATGGACATGTCAAAGATGCTGTCCTATTGATTTTTTTATGACTATTGTTTCCTAATCCCATAAAAAATGCCCCACAAACAATCAAAAGCCAATCCATCATGCTATGAATACGCTTGCACCTATGAAATTTTAATCCTAGGTATGGAGGTGGACTGACATGGTTTCAGGGGAATCACTTAGTTAGTCGGCTGGCCTTGTAATGTGAAGGTTTCTGTTCTGTCATTCCTTCCTTATGTAGTGGCTCAGAATAATAAGACATTGTGGAAGATGGTGCTGCAGGCACAGAAGGAAGTTCCTGCTCCAATCAAAGCGGAAGCCAAAGCAAAGGCTTTAAAAACGGGCTGAAAGGCATCCATAGCCACAAAAAGAAGATCCACTTATCCACCCACCTTCTGGCTTATGTTAATTTTATGATTGAAATGTAGGGGTGGAGTGTAGCCTGTTAATCTGGAGATAGCCATTGAGTAATTAGCCAATGAGGCCTCTGTGTGGGCATGGCTTTCTCCTGAGACTTCTGGGAAGTCTCGCGATATTTCCCTAGTGAAGATGAGAAGCTATCTTCCCCAGTTGTTGGGAGTTAGTCTCAGAGGTGATGAGTCACGGAAAAGACAAGATGGCAGTGTCCGAGAAGCTGGAGGAGCCGGCGGAGAGACCACACGGCTTTGCCCTGATGGAGCCAGACCTCTGAAGCTGGAGCGGCATGCTGTTGATGGACTCTGAGCGCTGGAAGGGAGGAGACATGGGGAGACCCCTGCCAGCACCAGAATTCTGCACCCACTGACCTGTGAGGAAGGAGACTTTGTAGACTGATTGTGGGGATATGGGTTAATATCGGACTTGTGACTTTGCACTGGACTGGATTGGGATGCCTTCTTAGTGCCACATTCCTTTTGTATGTAAACCTTTTTCTTTATACCTATATGCGTGTCTTTTAAATTTGTTCCTCTAGTCTACCTGGACTGACACACACACACACACACACACACACACACACACACACACACACATATATATATGAGAGATTGTGTGATTAGGATTTGATTAGAAAACATTTTCAAGGGTTTAAGGGGAACATTTCATTAGACATTGATCAGCTAAAACAGCTAAAAAAAAGGATATTTTCTATACATTCAAAGACAGGCTCAAGGTATCCCCTGGCTCTGATGTGATAAAGTAAATAATTGGTAGATGGCCTGGAAGGTTTGGACCCACATGCTTGGTTGGGTTCAATGTATTTCACACAGTTTAAATACCAGTCTGACTGTGAAGTGCATCATCATATTTTTGATGCTTGCAGTCTTACCCTGCTTGTATAGGAAGCTAAGAGAAAGGAAGAGAAACCATGTTGACTCGTGATGCTATTAAATTTTAAACATAATGCCGTAGGGGGAAGTGTGGGAAACTAACACCGAGGGAAATATGACTGGGACTTATTCCCTGAACTGTAGAGAGGGAATCTGCAAAGGTCATATTCCACAGTAGGAAAACCACCACTTTGGTAAGTTAGAGATAAAGTCCAAGTACATTTTCCTATGGTAGCTATCATTTCCGCAGTTTCTCTCCTTAGAGCTATGATGCCTTAAAGTGAGTGCATGGTTGATTCTGTCTCCCTCTAGAAGCAGACATTCCTATTTACTCTATCTCTTCCTGTCATGGAACCCAACCCCTCTCATATCTTCCCCCAGTAGTAGGGGGCCATAGGGAGACTTTTTACCCTGGATTCAAAATGTTTGCCAACAGCCTGGATTTTTGCCTCTGCTACATTAATTTTGTCATTATATTTGCCTTGAGAACTTCCAATGTATAAAAATAACCATGTTGCCCCTATACTTCTTTTGAATTTAATATATAAAACAAAAGGGGCAGTTGTGGGATATATGAAGGCTTTTCCCCAGCTTGTCTCCCCCAAGTGGTATCAGCCCTCCAGAGAAAACCCTACTTTCTGTCCCACCCTAGCAGGGACTCACTCTCTGCTCTTAAGGACAGTGGATTGCTTTCCCTGGAGAGCTCAAAATAAGCCAGGCCAGCAGCTCAAGGATGATCAGGGTTAGGCTGCCATCCTGAACCTAGGATCCACCCATCTTGTCACCTGTGTACCCCTAATCCCTCCTCTTCCTATTGTGTGTCCACTCCTAGATCGTCCCCCTCCTATGGCTGTACCGTCTATGACACTACCCCTTCCTGTCGTTGCTTAGACACCCCCAAGTATATATAAGCCTTGGTTAGAACTAAATCTCTCTCCTCCTCTTGTCTCCCATCCCCACGATGGTGCCCTGCTGAATATGTTGAATGTAGACTCCATCGTAGAATTCGAAATGCAAAACAAAAGTTCAAATTCTCAGGGACTCAGCTTTCCAGAGCCTGAGGGTGGGTGAAACACCTGCAACGATTACCCTGCGATACTCTTTAAACTTTTTGATCTCGGGCCCCCTTATCCCCTTCCTACTGCCCCCCCCCCCCAGAACCCTTCTTATTATATATCATATGTTATTATTATCACCCAAGAAGTCGGACTACCCCCCCAGAGGCCCAGCCCTGCAGGGAGAGCGGCTCCGGACTGCTGCCCAGAGCCGTCCTCCCCGAGCTGGCGTGAAGGCCACGTGGGAGCCACGTGACACCCAAAGAAGTGCGAGGAGCTCAGGTGACTCTCAAAGCTGGTGCCCAATTGCTTGCCTGCCAGGGTGGAATAGACTCGGAAAGTGTCTTTTTTTTTGGGGGGGGGGCATCAGGTGGTGGGAGTAGGAGGCCCAGCCCCACTGCCGGGATTGAACCTCCGTCCCAGTGGGCCGCAGTCCCGCGCACAACCACGACGCCACCGGGGCTCAGCCCGGAAAGTGTCTTTTACGGCCTATCTTCACCCTAAATCTGTGTTGGAAGGGACCAAGTGAGGGTGGTATTTTACCTACGCAGGCGTCTCTCAGCTATTTGATGGACGGCGGAATTCTGGAACTACACACCGGAGACATGCTGGCCGAGGCAGAACGGAGCTTCGGTTACCCTGGGTGTCTGCTAACGTCCTAATGAATTATTTGGGGTCAGTGGTAGGTTCTATGTTTTCCTGATAGTTCTCTTTTTGTTTGTTTGTTTTTTTGGGGGGGCATCACTGCCCTCAGCTGGTGGGAGTAGGAGGCCCAGCCTTTGCTACGTGGAGCTGGAATTGAACCTCCGTCCCAGTGGGCCGCAGTCCTGCGCACAACCACTACGCCACCGGGGCTCAGCCCGCTACTTCGCTTTTTACTTATCCAGCATGGCCCCCCACAAGAAACTTAAGTCTCAATCCTCCGGGCCAACTCACAGAGACCCAGAGAACGTCTGAAGCCAGGCTGTAGTATAGGGTGCTTATAGGGGTTGAGGGGAGCCCGGGAGGCACAGTGGTCACGTGTTCAGCTGCTAGTGCAAGGTCAGCAGTTTGAAATCACCAGCCACTCCTCAGGAGAAAAGTATGCTTTATGCTTCCATAAAGAGATACAGTCTTAAAGAAAAAAGAATGGCAGTCTCAGACACTCCCAGGGGCAGTTCTGCCCTGGCCAATGGAGACGCTGGGAGTCTGCATTGACTCACTGACAGCGCATTCTTTTTTGGGGGGCGGGGGAGGCACCACTGTCCTCTGGTGGGAGTAGGAGTCCCAGCCTTGCTCCTAGAGAGCTGCTGCTGGATTTGAACCGCCAACCCAGTGGGCCGCAGTCCCGCGCACAACCACTACGCCACCGGGCTCAGCCCAGTACATAAGAAATCTTATCAAAGCAGGGTGAGTCCTCAGACAAGGAAACCAATGTTCCATCATCACGTAGGTAGCTAAGCCGTGCACAGAGTTACTGACATAGAAGTCCATCAGAAGGGGAGCAAAGGAAAATCCCAGTCCTGCAGTCCCACTCGCTGCATCTCCAGGGCTCGTAGTCATGGTACAAAAGACACTCCGCCCCATGGGGACAGGTTTGGGCACCTGCCCTCTGTCAGCTGTCACAAGCTTCCCTTTCCAGCGCAAAGACTGCTTGGACATGTGTGATTTCGTTCTGAGGCAGCAGCGTTCTTTTCTCGATATGGAGCAAGTCAGGTGACAGACTCACAGGGAGGACCCTTCTCCAAAGAGACTGGGTGGCGTCACACGAAGGGAAGGCATCATAATTTATAAGACTTCTTCTCCTCAGGGAGGTTCAGAACCGATCTGGTGTCTGTCGTTTGAATTTCCCCGGCAGTGAGGACACCACAACAAAAGCTGCTTAAGGTTTTATCACTTTCCTGGCACATTGATGCCTTTTGTGGGGGGTGTTGTCTTCAATCTCAGCTTCTGAAATAAACGTTGTCGGCAAGTTAATAGGCCTGGGCAGCGGTGAGAGGAGAGGAAATCAAAGCTGGGACAGGATCAAAGGGGCAAACAGCTCTCAAGGTGGAAGGAGAGCCATCGACTCCCCCCGGCTGCCTTTTCCTGGTTTTCTCCTTAATAAGCACTGTGCCAGGTCGAGGGCTGGGAGAGGGCCGGACTTGAAAGACAAAAAGCAGCCGAGCTGGGGAAGAGGGTACTTAGCACTTCCACACGGGAGGCCTCTGCGATATTTGTGGGAGTCAGGCTCAGCTGTGAGGTGGTGGGAGCTGGGGAGGATGAGAAGGGGCCTGTGAGACTGAGGGGCTGTCTTCTCACCAGCTCTTGGGGGTGGGCGGGGTGGGAGGTGGCAGAGATGCCCCTGATACCGAATAAATGATGACTTAAAGAAATGTTTTTTAACTGATTGCTTTCCTTCTGCACTTAAGAAAAACCAAGTGTGCTTGTTTGTTTGTTTGTTGGTGACGTGTTATATACAGCCGTGTAGTTTTCGATCCCTCAATTTCTGCCGCACGTGTTCATTGACGGTGGTTGGTGTCTGCACAGTGCATTCTCACTCATTCTCTTCCTGGATTCTGATTGTTCCTCGTCCATGACACTAGCTTGTCTGGCCCCCTCGCCTCCTCAGCCTTTTTTTTTGGGGGGGGGCATCACTGCTCTGGTGGTGGGAGTAGGAGGCCCAGCCCCACTGCTGGAATTGAACCTCCGTCCCAGTGGGCCGCAGTCCCGCGCACAGCCACTACGCCACCAGGGCTCAGCCCTTTATGGGTGATTTTGATTAAGCCCATTTGTTATTTAGCCACAAGGTAACTTCAGAGGTTAGTTCATGGCTTGAAGACCATGGCAGGTGTATGTGTGTACGTGTGTGCATGTGTGCGTGTGGAATCTGAGGTTCTGTTGCACATTTTTCTTTTTCTTTTTTTCTTTTTCCACATCACTGCCCTGGTGGGAGTAGGAAATTCAACCTTGCTCCTGGAGAGCTGCTGCTGGATTTGAACCGTCAACCCTGTGAGCCGCAGTCCTGCACACAACCACCACGCCACCAGGACTCAGTCTGTTGCACATTTTTCTCCCATTTGACTAACTTTCATCTGTTGCGGCCCTGATGAGAAGGGGAGGCAGGAAGTCGGAGTTGGGTATCATCTAGGGTGTTTGTTGGTTGGTTTTTGTCTCAGAGCAGATGAAACCAGTTATATGCAGTTTTTCCCTCCTGCTTTGTCACTTGTGCTCCCCGGCCTGCTTGCAGGGACCAGATGCTCTCCAAGTTGAGATTGGATGGACTGAGTGCTGCCAGCCACCGCTTGGCCCGATGGATGAGAGAACCTCAGAAGGCCCTAGGTAGTGTGGGAAACGACGGGGTGGAACTTGACCGGGACCCCTAAAAGAAGTCCAGGCTGGCTAACCCGAGGCGGACGGGCGGAACCCCGGAGACTCACGCACTTGGTGGTCCCCCTCGCCGCCTACAAGGGAACCCGCTCCTGGGCTTGGTTTCCAGCCCCACAAGGGAGAGGTCTCTGCCATCAAATGGCAACTGGGTGGAGTTGACACCTTAGAGTGAGTAAGGGACCCCCGGAGCTCACAGCACAGCAAGTGCCTCCAGACAAGGGGAGAGAGGAAGAGAAGGGGGTGCCCGGAGAGGAGATGGGGCACAGGGAGGTCGCCTTGTGAGGATGGGCAAGAGTGACCCAGAACAAGACTGGCCGGAACCGTGGAATGAAAACCTTTGTTAGAGAAGCCTTCCTCCCCTGTGCAATAGAAAATTCCATAAGCACATAAATAAAGCTCGTTGAGGTCTTGTCTTTTTACCTTGTCTTTTGCTCTGTCTGTTTTAACCGACCAAGCATCAATAACGACTCCAAGTTCTCAGCCAGTCCACGGCGAGGGAGCCCCGAGGCTGGGAGGGAGAACCCCTCTAACCTCGCCTTGCGCTTCCTTCCCTCAGGCCCCCACTTGTTCCTTTAAGCCGAGGAACAGGTAGTTTGTTTTCACAGGTGATTTATCGTAGGGAAATGCCTTGCAATTGGGATTTCTGAGGAGACTCCAAAGTCTCTGATTCTTGGGATTTGCAGCTGGGGAGGGTGTGTTCGAAGGGGACAGAACCCAGAGCCAGCCTGAGCTGATGGGGACCTGCTCCCCAACTGTCTCTTTTCCCAGGTCTTGTACATTTTCTCCCTTTGACAGAATGCAGTCTACCACATTTTTTTTAAAGAAAAAAAGATGGCTATTCGTGGAAAATAACTGCCTTGTCCTTCTCTTGCAGACTTACACAAGCATTTGCTCTCCTGCGTTTTACTGTGGTCACAGTCTATGTGCAATTGATTCAGTGACAAGTCAGCGGCCCCAGTGAGTTCCACCCCAGGAACCCATGCACCAGACTCACTGGGCTCCCTGGGCTGGCAGGGCAGAAAGGACCCCGCAGGCGCTTCTTTAGAGGGACCTCTGGGGGGCCTCCAATCTCCAAACTTTCTGTTAGCAGCCGAGTGAATGGAAAACCACTTATTATTTTATGTGTTTTTATTTGTTTGTTTTTAAAAAGGGGGGCAAGCAGCATTATTTTCATGGACTGGTGTGAGTGTACTCGTTTTCGTAGGGACCTTACAAAGGCTTACCTGTCCCCACATCTGCTCATGAACCTCCCAAGAAAACTGGGAGACTGGCGAAGCAGTATCTGTTCCCAGACCCCTTACACGACCACCCCGGCTTTAACCATTTTTGTTTGTTTTTGAAGGGACTGGCAGCACTCTTATTTAGTTACAGACAGTTCCCAGGTGATGACTATCTGATGCTGGACAATTTTTATTTTTGAAATTATTTTATTGGGACTCTTACAGCTCTTCTAATAATCCAGACAGCAATTTTTTTTGGGGGGGGGAGATCACTGCTCTCCGGTGGTGGGAGTAGGAGGCCCAGCCCCACTGCTGGAATTGAACCTCCGTCCCAGTGGGCCGCAGTCCCGCGCACAACCATGACGCCACTGGGGCTCAGTCCAGCAATTTTTTTTTTTTTTATTAAGCATCATTTCCCTCAGGTGGTGGGAGTAGGAGGCCCAGCCTTTGCTCCGTGGAGCTGGAATTGAACCTCCATCCCAGTGGGCCGCAGTCCCGCGCACAACCACGACGCCACCGGGGCTCAGCTCTCCAGACAGCAATTGTATTGAGCACATTGGTACATACGATACCATCATTATTTCCAAAACATTTTCTTGTTACTTGAGCCCTTAGTATCATATCCCCTTCCTCCTCCCACCCTGGTGAACCCTTGATAATTTATACACTATTATTTTCATATGGTACACCACCCACTGCCTCCCTTCACCCACGTTGTTCATCTCCCCCCCACACACACACACACCACCCCGGGAGGGGGCTGGAGTTATAAGTCAACCATTGTAGTCAGTCCCCGTTTCTCCCCCTTCTCCCCCCACCTTTTCCCTACCCTTTAGGTATCACTACTCCCTTTTTGGTCCTGAGGGGTTTATCTGTACTGAATTCCATGTGTCAAGACCTCTTGTCTGCACCAGTGTCCATGCTCTGGTCTATCCAGATGTGTGAGGTAGAACTGAGGCCATGAGAGTGGTGGGAGGAAGCATTACAGAACTAGAGGAATGTTGTGTGTTCTGTTGGTGCGATACCACACCGTGGCTGACTCCTTCTTTCCTTCTGACCTTTCTGTGAGGGAGTGTCCAATTTGTTTACAGATGGGCTTTGGGTCTGCCCTCTGACCCCGTCATTTGCATCAACGTACTTGTTTGTTTGGGTCTCTTGATGACTGACATCTTATCCTGTCGACACCTCCTGATCACACAGGCTGCTGTGTTTCTTCCATGTGGGTTTTGTTGCTTCCCTGGTAGACGGCCACTGTTTAACTTCAAGCCTTTAAGGCCCAGACTATATTTGTTTTGTTTTGGTTTGTTTTTTTGGGCATCACTGCCCTCTAGTGGTGGGAGCAGGAGGCCCAGTCTTTGCTACTGTGGAGCCGCTGCTGGAATTGAACCTCCATTCCCAGTGGGCCGCGGTCCCATGCGCAACCACTATGCCACCGGGGCTCAGCCCCCAGACTATATTTTTTAATAAGCAGGCACCATCAGCTTTCTTCACCACATTTGCTTATACACCCATTTCGACATCAGTGATCTTGTTGGGAAAGTGAGCATCACAGAATGCCAGGTTGGTAGAACAAAGTGTTCTTGCTTTCAGGGAGTCCTTGAGTAGAGACCCAATGCCCATCTACTACCTTAATACTTAACATTTAAATATATGTACATAGGGCTGAGCCCTGGTGGTGTAGTGGTTGTGCGAAGGACTGCAGCCCACTGGGACGGAGGTTCAATTCCAGCAGTGGGGCTGGGCCTCCTACTCCCACCACCGGAGAGCAGTGATGCCCAAAAAAATTAAAAAAAATTAAAAAAAAAATTAAAAAAAAATTAAAAAAAAATTAAAAAAAAAGTTTAAATATATGTACATAGACCTATATATCTCTCTGTTAATATATTTATGTATGTGTATGTCTATCTTTATACCTCGATAAATGTCTTTTGCCTCGTAGTTCTTTCCTTTATTTCTTTTTACTTCCCTCCTATCCCACTATCATGTTCTACTTTCATTTGACTCTCAGTACTTTCTCTCAACTGCATTGCACTTGATCAAACCCCATGTACAACTCTTATTAGGTACCTCTCCTTTTATTTAAAAGTTTTTTTTAGGTTTCATTGTGCACATGCCTTTTAATGTTGTATACATCTTTCCTCACTTTGAAATGATTGAACCAGCCCCTACTTACAGCAAATTATCTTATCACAATCATATTCACTAGCTGCTCATGTGTTTTTTTTTTTTTGCTCATGTATTTTTTAAATCATTCAAAGGCTTTGAACCTTTTCTTGCGTTAACCCACCCACTATCCACTCACTCACTCACTCACTCCTAGTGAATCAATTCAGACACATTCTGACCTTTTAGGACAGAGTAGAACCTCCCCCGTGGGTCCAAGACTGTAGACTCTTTGTGAGACAAGAAAGCTTCATCCTTCTCCTTTGCAGCAGCAGGTAGTTTCAAACTGCTGACTACGTGGTTAGCAGCCTAATGCACAAGTATTACCCCACCAGAGCCCCTCTTGGACGACAGCCCGACTCATCAAGAAACATGCACATGTTCTGACTTACCTGTAATGAGACTGAGACCCATTTTGTTCATGACCTGGGGACCAGCTGTTGCTGTAGTTAAGGGTCATTGGAGTCTTGACTCTATAGGACTCATTATGAGTCTGTGCACAATGAAAATACTGCTGGTCCTGCACTCTCCTCACCATCATGGGTGTAGCCATTGGCTTGGTCCATCTGCTTGAGGGCCTTCTCTTTTGTGCTGACCAAACTTACTGGACATTTGCTTTGCTAAGCTTAATGATCTTGTCCAGGGATTGATCCTGCAGGATAACAGGTCCAAAGTACTTGAGATAAGATTCCTCATTCTGAGGCTGAGCCCCGGTGGCGTAGTGGTTGTGCGCAGGACTGCGGCCCACTGGGACGGAGGTTCAATTCCTGCTCCCAGGAGCAGAGGCTGGGCCTCCTACTCCCACCACCAGGGCAGTGATGCC
>PVJH01036750.1:0-18514 GCA_004026705.1 Nesogale talazaci | reverse complement strand
GTTTCTGTGCTGAATGGTGACTCGATTATCTTCAAGTCTTTGAGATTCCAGGCATTCAATCATTTGTTAGCTGGGTACCATCGTTTCTTCTACTTTGTTTGCCTTTGTATCCATTTGTCATCAGCAATATCGGGAGTCAATTGGTCCATTGATTTTGATTTTTGTTCTTTGATACCTGATTGTTTCAGCACCTCATGATCGCGCAGGTAAGTGATCTTCTTTTATGGTGAGTTTTGTTGCTTCTCAGCTAGATGGCTGCTTGTTTATGCTCAAGCCTTTAAGACCCTAGATGCTCTATCTTTTGATAGCTGGGCCCATCTGCTTTCTTCACCATCCTTGCTCATGCTCTTACATGTCCTCAATTGGTACACTGGGGATGTGTGCACACAGTGATATATGTTTGTTTTGTTTTGTTTTTTTCCGCCCATTTGACGTCTATTGCCTAGACCTTTTACCACTTTCACCACCATCTGACCACACTGGCTGTTGTGCTTCTTCTGTGTGGCTGTGGTCTCTTCTCAGGTAAATGGTCTAATGTTTATCTTCAGGTTTTCAAGACACTTGATAGATCCTTTGATGGCTGGGCACCTTCAGCTTTCTTCACCACATTTGTTTGTGCACGCATTTTACTTCAGTGATCGTGTTGGGCCATTGAGCCTCGAGGAATGCCAGATTCATAGAACAAAGTGTTCTTGCATTGAGGGAGCACCAGGGTGAGGGCCCAAGGTCCACCTGCTACCCTAATATTTGGCCTATAGATATGTTCTTAATTTTATTCCCAACTTATAATAGATAGTTGTATCTATGTACAGACATACCTATATTTAGACCTCTGTAAGTGCCCTTTGCCTTCTAGCTCTTTCCTCTATTTCCTTCAATCTCCCTCCCGTCCCACCATCATGTTCCATCTTCATTGGCATTTCATTGTTTTCTCATAGATTCATTGTCCTTGCTTAATCCTAACCAGACCTCCCATACCCTCCTTTCCATCGATTCCTAACCACTCATTGCTCCCCCAACCCGTCCTTGTGTTTGTCCTCCCCCCTTCTCTTCTCCTCTCTCGTGCCCCCACGAATCATTTGCCCAGTCCTTTCTGTGGCACAATGGGTCTCCAGACATATTGCTTTTCATTTGTTCATCTCGTCTCGTAGAAAACAGCCACCGTCAGCCAGTGCCAACGGTTGTTTCACCAAATCGAAAGCACCACAGCCCAGAGATCCCCCTCTACCACCGACCATCACTGTAAATCAAAAGCACCCATTTTAATTCATTGGCAAGAATACCTACCGATCATTGTAATAAAGAACTGTTTACTGGGTCACTGAAAGTTTCCCAGTGGGTCACTAGGTGACCTGAGGGGCATAGGTTGGCGACCCCTGCTCTGATCTCTTGCCATGTGTTGGCAAGTAACCTCTAACGTTTGGTGAATCTTTGAAGGAGACAGAGCTGGGGATAGTCTTATTATAATCCCTTTTGTTTTATATAAAAAATGTAAAAGAGCCACAGGGGCAAAGTGGTTATTTTCTACACAATGAAAGCTGCCAAGGCAAATTTTATGACCAAATTAATATAGCCAAAAGTTTGGGCTTATGGTAAACATTTGAATCCAGGCATGGGGGATAAAGTCCCTTTATGCCCATCTGCTACTGGGGAAGGTATGTTAGGAGTTGGATTCCACATGGGAAGAAATAGGAACGTCTGCTTCTATAGTTAAAACTGGCAGCCACACAGAAACCAGCTATGTGCTTAAACGACACAACTTCAAGTCAGCACCATACACAAAGGTATAGGGGGGCAATATCATGAGAATGTGATTAGGACTGACCTACAACTCACAGGAGTGAAGGTCCCCTCCACCTCTCGAAGCCTAGTCTGCCAGGCTTCTAGTGAGAAAATAAAGGACCCATCCTTGAACACTCTCTTACCTTATTCCGCTCCCGACAGTATTTGCTCTAAGCATGAAGTTCAAACGGGCCATGCAGGCTGTATGATTTTCCTTCACATGCCTTAGCTTTCTCTAGAAACAACACCTGAGAGCCAGAACAACAATTATGATTATGAACAGCACTATGAGGCTGGAGCCCAGGCTATGAGAAATACTTTGAATCCATGCAATCCCTCCATGTCATTCACCAATTGCTTAATTATATCAGTGCCAGGAGACGCCTCTCCCTCTTTGGATGTACAGAAGATACCTTTCTTTAGCTGGCTGATATGTAATAAAATATTTCTCTTAAACCCCTGCAAATGCTTTCTAGTCAAATCCCAATCATGTAATGTCTTATTATATAGGTAAGGGGTTACACAAAAATCAGTTACATTCAAATCACATTTTAACATCAGTTGATGTTGCAAGTCCATAATTTGACCTCACAACTTCTGGACAGTTTACTGCAGCTCTGCTACTTGTCCTTTCAGTTCGTCATCCACGTGTGCCGGAGTGGCCCAGAGCTGATGTGAGTCCACCTGCCACTTCTGCACAAAATGTTCAGTTTTGATGGATTCTTGCTGCACTCCCCAGTGATGGCAGTGGTGGCGGCAATAGCTGTAAGTCAATTATAGCTGCAATGAACATCCCCACGAATCGGCGAGGTCTTTTCAGTATCTCAGACATCACTTGCATCATGAAGGACGATTCTGGACTGCTCTCCCAGCTGTGCTTCATTTCCACGGGAGTCCACATGCCCATCCTGCACTTTAGAAGAGGATGCTGTCTTTCGACAGGTTTATAAGCAAAGCATGGTTAATGCAAGTGACAAATTTACAGTTACGGCAAGTGGCACTGCAAGCAGTTTTTTTTATAATGTTATCTCCTCCAGCAAGCACATAAGGCAGCTTTACACATGAGACTGTGTATCGAGTCTCGGTCTTGTGAACAGATAAGGAGAGGCAGATTGATGCCAGTAGAGCTTCCTCTGTAGCCTGTTAATAGCATGATGGCAAGTGGTAGGTTCCACAGGTCCCTCTGTTCAGGTCCTGTCACAGGTTTCAGTAACCTGGGGTAGGGAGGTACAGGGCCCCCTTCAGGCCAGGCCATTAACTGTGACCTGGTGGTGGCAATGCCATCAAGGGTCACTTGCCACACACAATTACTGACATCATCACATGAGGTGATTTTGAGCAGTTAGTTAGAAATTTTTCATGGAGGCCCTAAGCAATCATAGTTACAGTGTCATTCCTTAACAACTTTCCATGTGGCCCCTGACTTTTGAGCCATTTGAGTCTGTCCTCAATGACATGCAGGTAATTCATAATTTTACAGGTTTCTATATCTCTCCCTTCCATGTTAGTGGAGTTTTCATATTCTGCAAATGCTTCACCCATAATCATATAGAACCCATAACTGGTTTTGTTAAAAACCAATCAGTTATCCCACGGCTGAGAGCTACTAGCTAAGCAGCTGGGGCTGGCGCCTACACATAAAGGCAGAGTTTCAAAACCCAGAGTGGAATTAAAGCTTCTGCCCTCTTCATCAGGGTGTCTGGCTAAATCCATTTCCCCAAGACCCTGGTGTCCATCCGGAATCATTTGCAAATATGACGGGATCAGCCTGGGTCCATTCTATGATCTCTAGTAGAGGAGGTTGGGGGACATAAGCCCAATAAGAGTGGTTGTTGACAGATATAACGGCAATCATACTTTAGAATCATATTTTAGGCTAGAAACAGACTTTCGTGGGTCATTAGTCTACCGGTGTTCGCCAGAGTTGCTGTGCTTGGTGCTTCAAAAGTTTCACCTGTCCCCAGCTAGGGGGCATACTTGACACACGCTTGGCACTTTTTTATTTAGGGCGGGGTTTCTTCCTAATGGACGGGGCTGCCATTCCCTTGACTAGGACTAAGTCGGCGTCAGAGTGGCGAGGTGAGATCTTCCTTTTCTCTCTCAATTCGTGATCAGACTCTTCTGGGGGAAGGGGGGCTGCTCATCTACTTGCTCCACCATCTGAAAGCATATAAGTATAGCCTCTGTCATTAGTCACCAGCAAACCTGGTTTCCATACCCGGTCGTCATCTTTCCACCAGATGTTCTCCCAGATCAGCTTTCCCTGTGGGAGTAGAAAAGTATTTCTCTCCCCTAGTTATGCCAGAATCTTTTGGAAGTGAGAAGAAATTTAAAATCAGTAAGGCCAAATGGAATTTATTGTATGCTGTCTCACCTCTTGCCTCCCCCTGCTGTTAAGACAATTGAGTTTTTAGGGTGCCGTGTGACTGGTCAAGGAGGGCGTGGTCTTGGGAGTTGTAAGGGATACCTGTTAAGTGATGAATTTTCCAATCTTGACAAAAATTCTGGTGGAGATAGCCATTTGCTGTCTTGAAATGTGTAGGTGTTTTCATAACAGCAAAACAGACTAGCAAGTGGCGGATGACATATTTTGTGGACTCACCAGCCATGGCTGTTGCCCATAAAAATCCTCAGAAAATATCTATTGTAGCATGTACAGCTCCTCCGCATCTAAATGAGGGCATGTGAGGGACAACCATCTGCCAGATAGCATTCGATGGGTCACCACGTGGGTTTACCCCATCAGGTCCTTCTGTGAGTGAGGCATGTTGGCAGTGAGGGCATTCTCTGACAATCTGCCTGGCCTGTGCCCATGTTAGATGGTATTTATCCCTAAGGCTGGCAGCATTATTATGTAATCTTTGATGTTCTGCCTGTGGGAGCCCAAGAGTAGTAAATACCTTTTGTGTTATCATGTCTGCATTGGCATTTCCCAAGGAAACTGGTCCCGGTAATTGTGTGTGTGCTCGGATGTGCCCTATAAAGAATGGGTGAGGGTGTGGTCTTACCTGATTCTGTAAAGTAAGGAAGAATTTTCCAGTATCAGAGTGTGGATTTACCTTCAGTTTCACTGTTTCAATAAAAGAACACACCTGCCCTGTGTAATCCGAAACACTGATTACGTTGACAGGCTGCTTCACATCTTTAAATTATACAATGATAGCAAATATTTCAGTCTTCTGAGCAGAGGGATAGCCAGTTTGAAAGGGACAAGAGTAGGGGCCCCAGTCGGCTGTGATGCCACTGCTGGAGCCATCTGTGAAGTAAGGGGGAGCTCCTGTCATTGGCTTGTGTGAGAACACTTTGCTGAGGGTCCAGGGGGTCTGTTTTAGAAAACTCCAAAGTTTCCCCAGAGGACAGTGACAATCTGGGCTCTCCACAGAGTTCGGCTAAAGCTATTTGAAAATTTGTGGCAAATTCTAAAAGGTTCCTCACGTGAGCTGATGTGATGGTTGCATCATACCCACTTAGCTGTCAGCAATGGACCCTGCCTTTAGCAAGTAGCTGAGCTATCTGCTCCCCGGAAGGCCAATGACTCCAGGACCAAAAGTTCCCTAAATGTGTCCACCTGAGAGGCTTGTCCTCTTGAACTAAAGCAGCAGTGGGAGTGGCTCCGGAGGGTGAGAAATGATCAGATGTATACTCGTGTCAGAAACCACATGGTGGATCTCCCCTTGGCTGAGTCTCTCCATTACACGCTCTAACTCCAGACAGCTTCGGGAGTGAGCTTCCTGGGACTGTTCAGCCAAGAGTCCTCCTTTAATATGTTTAATAGCTCCTTGAGCTCTTCTCGGGAAATTCCTAGGTAAGGGTCTTACACAGTTTATTTCTCTTAAAAAAAAACTTCTGAAAATTGTTTTAAGATGATCTCTTCTAGCCTCATGTCTCCGTGGCTTGATAGTGGTCTGATCTATCCCTGTTCCCAAATAGGTGTAGGCGCCAGTAATTTGGATCTTATCAGAAGCGATTACTAACCCTACCTGAGCAACTGCTTCCCTGACACACATATTAGTCTGCTGCAACATGTCACTGTTAGGTGATGTTTTAGATATTAAAACATCATCCATATAGTGGATTATATACGCCTCAGGGAATAGTCTTCTGACTGGCTTGAACACCTTCCCTATGAAGAATTGGCACATAGTAGCAGTTTACCATGCTTTGAACAGAGATTGAAGGTGGTACTATTAGATCCTCGAGGGAGAGCTATGCCTTGGTTCTTGTCTCGCACAAGAAAGAATTCACGCCAAAGACTGGTTTGTGATCCAAGTGAGTTTTATGAAAGGTAGAAGTTTCAGGTTTACACAGGCACCCACAGGGCCCCTCATTCCCACATGCCTGCCTGGAAGCTGTGGGATAGACTCTGGGCTTCTGCCTTTTCAATTCTTCAGAGAGGAGGCATGGTTGATTACCCTGGTCGACCCCATAGGCTGAATTGAACTCACCTGGCCTAGGTGGGCCAATCCAGATGCCACACCCACCCAGGTATGCTTCCCCTCCCAGCTGGAAGACTGGACCTCTGAGCATGAGCAGTGTACACCCCTTCCTGGCTGGAAGCGCAAACCTCTAAGCATGCGCAATGGACGCCCCTGTCCCTCTGCTCAACTACCTAACAGTACCTCTTACTAGGAGCTTCATGATTTATTTCAGGCACAGTGAAAGCAAATCTTTCACGATCAGAAGGACCTAACTGAAGAGTGTAGAAGCAACCCTTCCAATCTATCACAACCATATCCCAATCGTTTGGAATCATGCAAGGTGAAAGGAAGCCTGACTGTAGTCTCCATAAGCTGTAAAATGGGGTGAATGGCTCTTATGTCTGTAAGTAATCTCCATCTGCCTCATTTCCTTTTAATTACAAATACAGGGGAATGCCAGGGGCTAAGAGTCTCTGCTATATGACCTTCTCTCAGCTGCTCTTGAACTAAGTCATGTAGCACCTGCAACTTCTCATTATTAAAGGACCACTGTTCTATCCAATTTGGGCCATCAGATTTCCAAGTCCACTTAATGGGTGCAGGCTTTACAACAGTGGCCCCAGCTAAAAATGTGAATATCCTGGGCCATGGCGGTCATTTGTAGGAGTCACCTCAATGGGCTACGGACCTCCCTGCTTATCCTTCCCAAGTCTATTTCCTTTATATCCCATGTTCTTCATAATATTTTGTGCTGCTTAATTTGTAGAGGGATATATAATCTTGCTCCCCATTGCTGTTATAGATCTCTCCCTCATAGATTAATGGGGTGAGAGTTACCACAGGTTTCATGCGTCCAGATTTTCCCATGGAGCCTGTGCATCTCAAGACCTTCTCGCTCTGCCATACCTTCTCCTGATCTACCTCTCTCATTCCTCCCATTGTAAAAATTATGTAACTGCCACACCTTAAAGAAAACAACTGCTGATACTTGTCTACCTTTTCATTTATAGGATTTTAAATGAATGCATGCATTTCAATGTTTCATCTGGAAGAGCACAGTTTTGACACACACTACTTGAAATGGTTTAAATCCTGTGTTAGAACCCTGTCTGGCTATAGTGAATATTCCTTTACCAGCCGCTTATGCACCAGACCCAGACCATCAAGACAATAATTAAATTAAAAATAATTTAATGGTTTGGGTGATAGATATAAATAAAACCATAAATTTTATAAAATGCAAGGGAAAAAAGTACATGGTGGGGATATTCTTAGCGGCTCAGAAATTCTCTCACTCTCTGCTTATGATCCAGTTAAAAATATTTTAAGATATTATGTACAGGTTCGATTAAAGATGGTGCCCAGGTAAGCAGCCAGAGCGCCAAGACGAGTGGTGAGCCAGGTGGCCAGGACCACGAGTGGGAGGAATCTGGTGAGTAAGGGAACCTCACGACAATCCAGAGTGCTCCCTCTGCCTTGGAGGCAACTCCTGCACATCATCCTTGCTCCAAAGCCCTGGAGAAGTGTGATCTGTTCAATGGGTTTTCCAGACCACACCATCAGTGCTGTTTTGGTGCACAGTTGTGGCCATCACCCACCAATAGCCCACACACACACACACACACACACACACACACCTACCTGCCTGGTTGCCAAGGCAGGACTGGGCAACTGCCCTGTCAAAACCCTCACAGCCACAGCTAGACCCTCAAATAGCAGCAGTCCACTCATGGCACCCACCTAGGGAAACTGCCCCCTTCACCTATAGTTGCCGCCCCTCCACCTAGCGGTAGTCCAGCTGTCAAGTAAGGTTCCTCCCATTGTCCTAGTGACCAACCTCAGTCCACCTGTAGTAAGTGTGTCACCTGCAACTGTGCCATCCCCCCCACCCCCATCATTGCCTGGAACACCTCCACTCCTGCAGCTGCTGCTTCTGCAATACCCTACAAGGTAGCACTAGGCAAGACTCAGCCTGGCAAAGTGTTGCTCACCCCAGAAGTCTTTCCAGCCACCCTTCCCAGAACCGGTGGAGACACACAAAGTGGTGTGTGCCCAGCCCGCACCTCAGCGGTGTGGTGTGTGGCACCTCAGCACCTCCACAGTCCCTTATGGCCCACAAGGGGTAAGGGAGAGTTTATTCTTGGTCCAGAAGGCTCTTTGCCCCCACTTCTAGCATAGCTCTGGAATGCAGGGGATCCACAACCCGGGCCCTGAGGCTCCCCAGCCCATGCAGGTTACTCTACCTCAGTCCGCAACATGATCAGCACCCACCAACTGGTCCCCCTCAGCCTACCACTTCACCCGGAGCTCCTCCCCACCCGCTACCCACAACACGCATGCTTGCCAAAGGGATAGATGCCCCAACCAGGGGCAGGCATCTCCACCCCGTGGAAGCTCTCCCTGGGCATCCACACTAGGACAGTGGGGTCATTTTCACCTTCAATCAGCAACCCTCCCATGGCAAGAAGGCCTTCCCCACCTTAGACTTCTCAAAGACATCTTTAAGGGGATAAAATCAAAACTTAAACAAGAAAAGAGAAGGATAATCATGGCCTGACAGAACAATTCAAAGCAGCCAAGGGGCATACAGATAGACTCCCACTCCACTCCAGTCACTGAAACTACCCACCCCTGTTGGTCACCAAATCCCTGTGAAACCCTACCTTCATGACAGTCTAATCCACCTCTATAGGAGGCCACAGATCTCCCCCAAAGCACCCTTATCAGTAACACATAAAAAGACCTCAAAGACCCCTGGTCTTCCAGAAACATGGCACCTATATCCACAAAGGGGTCAAGGAAGCATCAGCAAAAAAAAAAAAAAAAAAACCCAGAAAGACAAAACAGAACAGCAGAGTTAATGATGTTCATAAAAGAATCAGACACAAAGCTGAGCCCCAGTGGCGTAGTGGTTTTGCATGGGACTGCGGTCAACTGGGATGGAGGTTCAATTCCAGCTCCATGGAGCAAAGGCTACGCCTCCTACTCCCACCACCAGAGGGCAGTGATGCCAAAAAAAAAAAAAAAAGAATCAGACACAGATCTGCCACAAAAAAAAAGAAATCTCCAGAAGAGTGCTTGGAGTAATACAGGACTTGAGGCAAGCAATGGGGAGTAAGGATGCAATAAAAGGGGAGATGAATTCCACGATTGAGGAGATGAATTCCACGATTGAGGAGATGAGTTTCACACACCAAAGGGAAATACAGGTACTAACAAATAAGGTAGCAGAAGCAACACACAAGATTACAGAACCTATGGTCATCCTTAAGGAGGCAGGGAATTGTATCAGTGATGTTGAAGATGCTCAGACCTCAGTAAACAAGAGCGGCAAGTAGGAAAATAAAAAAGGTGGGAGACAGTCTGAAATCAACGAGGGATATTGTGAAAAGGAGCAGTATTCAGATAATTGATCTGCCTGAGCAGGACAATGCAGTCAAGTCTACAGATAAAAGAGTGAAGGAATTTCGGGAAACAAACTTTCCTACGATAATGAATGAGATTCAGACACTCATACAGGACACCGAATAAACTAGACCCCAAGAATAACTCACCAAAACATATAATAGGTAAATATTCAATTTTGAAGATAAAGAACATTTTAAGAGCAGCAAGAAAAATGAAAATGGTCACATACAAGGTAACTCAGGTAAAAACATGTTTAGCTCTATCAGCAGAAACCATAAAGAGGAGGAGAAAGTGGAGCAACATCTTCCAAAAGCTGAACGCTCCCACGACCACCAGAGGGCAGTGATGCCAAAATAACAAACAAACAAAAGACACCTGCTCAAGAATCCTTATCCTGCAAAATTTCCCATTAAGATTGAAGGGCAGCCCTGGTGGCATAGTTGTGCGCAGGGCTGCAGCCCACTGGCATGGAAGTTCAATTCTAGCAGTGGCTCTACAGGAGCAAAGACTGGGCCTTCTCCTCCACCACCAGAGGGCAGTGATGCCCAAAAAAAGATTGATGGGAAGATAAGGTTCTTCCAGGACAAGGAAAAACTCAAAGACTATGCTGTAAGACACCCAAGCCTACAGAAGATACTGGCTGACTCACTATGGTCAGAGGATCAAACTCCACCAAGCACAAGCAGGAAACCACCATATAGACCAACTCCATTCATAATCCAATGTGCCGACCTCAATTGCTAAGATACCAAGGCCTCAGAGGAAAAGAAGACAATAAAGAAGCCACACCCACAAATAGAGCACAGTGAAATGAAAACAGACAGGAAAGCACCCAAAACACAAGGCATGAAATGAGAACAATAAATCCACAGATTTTGATAATGACTCTAAATTCCAATGGCCGCGATTCACACATTAAAAGAAAAAGACTCGAGGAATGGCTCAGAAAACAGAACCCAACAATCTGCTACCTGCAATAGACACAACTTAAGCAGACAGACAAAAATAAACTAAGAATAAAAGGCTGGCAGAACATAAACCATGCAAACAGCAACTTTAAAAAAAGCAGAGGCGACAATCCTAATCTGATAAAATTGACCATAAAAAGAGACAAGGAGGGATACTGTGTAATGCTTAAAGGTTCAATAAACCAGGAAACAGTAAGTATATTGAATATTTACACCTCTAACAATCGGCTGGCAAAATTCTTCAAACTATTCAAAAGATGAAAAAAGTAATCACAGATTCCACATGCATAGTAGGGGACTTTAATACACTGCTATCAGAGAAAGATAGATCACTGAGAAAAACGCTCAGCAAGGAGGCTATAAAACTAAACAATACAATTAGTCAACTGGACCTGACAGACCTTTATAGAGCTTTCCATCCAAATGCAAAAAAGAAATTTCACATTCTTCTCAAGCTCACATGGCTCATTTTTGAGAATAGACCACACACTGGCACACAAGTTGATCCTGAGTAAATTCAAACACAGAGATTACCCAGATGTCTTTCTCAGATCACCATACCATAAAGCTGAAAATGGATAAAAGGAGGATGAGAAAAGCAAGAGCAAGCAATTGGAGGATCTACAACATAATGGATACTGGCCCAGATTAGAGAAAAGGTTAGGAAATTCCTAGAAAGTAATGAGAGCAAGAATACAATGTATCAAAACTTATGGGGTACGGTGAAGGTAGTTATCAGAGGTGGCTTGATACCAAGAAAGGCATATATGAAAAAAGAAGAGGCTTATAACTGATACATTATCATAAAATCTCCAGCAACTAGTACAAAGTCAATAGAATGATTCATCCAATAACAAAAGAAAAGAAATAATAAAAATCCGAGCAAAGTTAAACCAGTGGGAAGAGAGAAGAGTGATGCAAAAGATTGATGCAGGACAAAGCTGGTTCTATGAAAGGATCAACAGAATTGACAGATTACTGGCCATAGCCAGAATGACTGATAAAACAAGGGAAATCAGAACAGACCCCAATGAGAGCAAAAGGATAATCACAAAGTATTATAAAGGACTGTATTCTAATGAATTCAAAAACATGGAAGATATGGATAAACACTTGGTAAAACAGTCCGTTCCTTAATTATCCCAGGCAGCGGTCAAGAACCTCAACAAACCTATAACAAAAGAAAAAATAAATGTGGTTATCAAGAAGCTACCAACAAAGAAAGTCCCTGACCAAATGGCTTCACAGGGGAACTCTATTAAGCATTCAGGGAAAAGTTGACACTGATCCTCCACAAGTATTCCAAAGCATAGAAAAGGATGGAAAACTCCCAAAGTCATTCTATAAATCCAGTATAACTTTTTTTTTTTGGGGGGGGGGTGCATCACTGCCTTCTCATGGGCGTGAAAACCAGTATAACTTTGATACCCAAACAGGACAAAGATCCCACAGGTAATTGAGAACTACAGGGCAATATCTCTAATAAGCATAGACACAAAAGTCCTTAGCACAATATTTGGCAATAGAATGCAAAAGTATACTAAAAAAAATTTACCACAATCAGGTAGAATTCACTCCAGGGATGCAGGGATGGTTTAAGATCCGAAAATCTATAATATTATACACCACATTGATAAGAAAAACTATAAGAACCACTTAATAATATCAATAGATGCAGAAAAAGCATGTGACAACATGCAATACCCATTCCTAATTAAGACACTCATAAAGATAGAACTGAAGAGAAATTTTTTCAAGCTAATACAAGCTATCTAAGAAAAGCCAACAGCCAACATCATAGTCAATGAAGAAAAGACTAAAACAATCGCACTGAAAAGGGGGACCAAACAAAAATGTCCCTTGTCCCCACTTTATTTAGGAGGTTCTCGCTGACAAAATAAGAAAGTGGAAGGTATCCAATAGGGAGAGGAGGAGATGGAAACTATCGCTATTTGCCCATGACATGATTCTGTACTTTGAAAATCCCAAAACCTCCACACTAGGAGTACTTACAGGGATGGAGGAATATGCAAGAGTGGCAGGATACAAGATCAACAAACAGAAGTCTATCAGGTTGCTATATACATCAGACAGGACCATAAAAAAAGGAGATTAAGAAGGCAAATCCCTTCACAATAGCCAAGAACAAATTGAAATACCTAGGAATATATTTAACTAAAAAAACTAAAGACCTATACAAGGAAAACTACAAGACCCTACTAGAGGAAGCCAAAAGCCATCTCCACAAATGGAAGAACATCCCATGTTCATGGATTGGAAGATTCACTATAATAAAGATGTCATTCTTATCCAAAGCACTTTATTTTTTTTGGGGGGGGGGGGCAAGGCATCACTGCTCTCCGGTGGTGGGAGTAGGAGGCCCAGCCCCACTGCTAGAATTGAACCCCCGTTCCAGTGGGCCGCAGTCCCGCGCACAACCACTACACCACCGGGGCTCAGCCCCCGAAAGCACTTTATAAGTTTAACACTGTTCCAATTCAAATACCAACGACCTTCTTCCAGGAATTGGAACAATTGGCCGCCTATTTCATATGGAGAGGAAAGAAGCCAAGAAATAGCAGAAGGAGGACAAAGTCAGAGGACTAGCTTTACCGGCTTTGAACACCTGCTACACAGCCACCATGTTCAAAACAGCATGTACTGCCATAATGATAGCGACTGAGACCAGTGGAAAAGAGCAGAAAACCCAAAAGTAAAACCATTAGCATATAGACCACTGATCTTTGATAAGGGCCCCCAAAGCATCAAGTGGGAGGCAGGTGCCCTCTTTAACAAATGGTGCTGGAAACAATGAATATCCACATGCAGAAAAATGATAAAAGATGCTTACCTCTCCCCATGCATAAGACACCATGAAAGACACTACCCCCACCACCCGTCCACATTTCAAACAGGAGATTAGTATTCACCTGGAGATTACTTTAGTGTTCACCAAGAGATTACTACAGTGGTCACCTGGAAAAACAGTTAAGCTGTGACATGAAGGTATGAAAACATGAATAAGAGAAATAATATAGATTAAAATTGTTTGTGGCCTGCAGATTATCTGTGAGGCTCCTTTTAGGAAAAATTTAAGCTTCTCTCCACTAGAGCAGCCCTTTAAAGTAAATGCAAAAATCCCAGCCTTCAGCAATGTGATATGTGTATATAACACATAAAGGGAAAATGTTGTATTGCTCAGGTTTTTGGTAAAGGGGATGCATAAATAGTGCTTACAGTTGAGAAGAATATAAATTAATTGGAATTTTATGGCAAAATAAAGTTAGTGTTGTGAATAGCCAAACTATGTGAATTGCTATTTCCTAGTGAACTTTGTATTGATGTTAAAATGTGTACTTGAACATATAAAATGTGTTATTAATGTAAGACTGTGCATATAGAAAAACGGATCTCTGTACAACAGACAACAATTGCTAAAAATTTAAACAGCATTCCCGGTGGCATAGTGGTTGTGTGCAGGACTGTAGCCCACAGGGTTGGTGGTTCAAATCCAGCAGCAGCTCTCCAGGAGCAAGGCTGGGCTTCCTACTCCCACCAGGACAGTGATGCCAAAAAAAAAAATTTAAACAGCATCAAATTCCCCAAATTATTAGGTCTGAACTTCAGAATATGACGTGACCTTACATTTTCCTATCATATACAAATAAATTAACCATACAAAGAGTGTTTAGCTTAACTTAAAATTCCATCTAGAAAGGTAAGGGATTGTTTGTACCCATTACAACAGCTTGTTAAAAGAATGAGATAAACTGAAGACTCTCTCTACTACACAGCCTCAGAGAAATGACTTTTGTTTTCTATTGAATTCTAGGTTTGTACACAAGTGTTTTGCTAACAAAGCAATCAAAGTTCTCTTCCAGAATTGTTTACATGTGTGTGTTCAAATTTATATACTCGTAGTCTCACACACACATATATATACATGGTATACTGCATCAGCAAAATATATACATTATATATAGATACATATATAGAGAGAGATTTCTCCCACCCACCTACTCCAAAGAACATATTTCTTAGCATTTGATTTTTTTTGTGCACAGAAATTAAGGAAAATTCAGACCCCTCTGGTCCACCATGATTCATAAATACTTAATTCATAAATACTTTCCCCTTCCCTGAAATAAATCATCAGATATTAAAAACGGGATAACAGAGTCAGAAAGGACCACGCGCTTTTCAGTAGAAAGCATTCTCCTTCACTGTCTTGTTATCAGAGTGTATACCAGACTGTCTGAATGTGCTCAGGGAATTTAGTCAATATTGTCTGTGTTTGCTTATGGTCATTAAAAAAAATAATCCAAAGGGCGCAGTGAAAACAAATGCAATATTTTCTTCTTTTAAAAGCAGTTTTTTCTAAGTATCTTCCTATGAGAGGGCTGCTCAGGCGCCTTGCCTTTGTTCACCGCCCCCCCCCCAAAAAAAAAAAGAAAGAAAGAAAGAAAGAAATTTTTAAAATTTTAAGTCAAACGATCTAGACACTCGCAGGTCCGCTAAACAAACTCTGCCAGCAAAGAGAAGTTCCACTGTTGTAAAGAAAATGGATAAATGGGAAAGAACTTATGACAGCCCGACTACTGTGTTGTTGGGTAATTTCTAAGGTCAACCTCCAACTTCATCGATGTAAACTCCTGCTGGCATGATCAGAGCAGCCATCCAGAAAAGGATCGTTCTAGGGAACGCTTTTCATCAAGCATGTTGTAGCTTTCTTTTAGCCATTGGGAAATCACCAGCATACCACACGCGACAGTCAGTGACATGAATCCCGCGATGATAAAAGCGGCGTGGTGACCCCCTCCGGGGGAGCCAGGGAGGGCTGCACGTTGGATCTCCTGCATGGATTGTCTGACACTGTCACACAAGGCCTGGTGCGGACCCACTCTGCGTTAGTGAAGAAGTTGGCGACGGGAAAGAGCGATCCTGAGATGACAGTCAGTTTATCCATCATCGGGCCCCGCTGCCCCCACTCACTTAGCCCCAGGAAGGCCGCCGTATCCATCCTCCCTCCCTACCAGAACCCAGAGTCCTTCGTGTCACTGCACGCTGGGGACCCCTGCACGCTGCTGTTCGTTCCCTCCACGCCAGGGACGCACTACTGCGTCTTAGCCCATACAGCCAGAACCCTGACTGTTTTCTTTAATTTGCTTTTCTCTGAGGTGCAGAACAATTTCAAGCACGGTATATATGTCTGAACTATTTTTGTTTTATCGCCACTTACTGTTGTTAAAACCTCGAAAAACAAACTCACTGCCGTGGAATCAATGGAAGCTGAGAGTGACCCTGTGGGACAGGGCTGAACCACACCTGTGGGCTTCCTACACTTGGTGGATCTCAGCCGAATTCGTACCCACTAAGTTCCTAACTCAAAGCCACTCCTTGCACACCTGCATAAAACACTGTCTGGTCCTGCATAAACCTTGCAGGTTTTTTCTTTGTATGAGACCATTGTTTTTGCCTCTGTGTCGATCCAATGACAAAGTCCTTCTCCAAGAACCAATCCCTTCTGATAGCATGTCCGAAGTAAGTGAAATAAAGTCTCTCCTTCCTCGCCTCTAAAGGGAATTCTGTAATTCTTCCAAGGCAGATTCCTTTCTTTTCTGGCAGTTCATGGTATAGTCGATATTCTTTGCCGACACCAAAATCCAAAAGCATCTCTTCCCCCTTCAGTCTTCCTTTGACATTGTCCTGCTTTCCTGTGCATGTAAGGCCATTGAAACTACTAGGACTTGGGGTCAAGGACATCTTAGGCTTCAAAGTGACATCTTTGCTTTTTAACGAGACATGTCATGAATTCCAAAGCAGGACAAAGGACACAATCTTATCATGGGAGCAATGGGGTTTGCAATATCTGCTTCTGCTTCAAATGGGAGGGCCAAAAATCTACTTGGGTGTGGTCACCTAAGCAACTGTACAAGGGAGATAGGGGTCTGCTCTTCCTGCAGACTCTTGATTGTGGGAAGCCACAGCTATTTGGCCCAGGGCATTCTGTCCATTGAAAGCATATGCATGGCCATAACTTACTAAGCTATAAGCGCCATGGGAAGTTTGGCTGATGCCAAAATCGCAAAGAACTTTAGAGACTGTGAGATATCAAGGGGAGTAACCGGTTACCATTTACATCCAGGTACTCACCCGTTTATTTTAGTCCAAAAGAGCCTAGTGATGGTTAAACAGACAGGATGACTGGATATTTGTTCAATAGTCTGACCACTTGGAAGCCTTGGGACCTCATGGCGCACACAGCAAGTCTCCCAACTTTCCTCGGTACTTCTTATTTGACACTCTGATTGGTGGAATGAATGATTGCAGCAGCAGTCAAGCATTTCCTCTGTGTGGCTCTAAAGGAAGACATGGACATCCAAGCATTTCCTCTGTGTGGCTCTAAAGGAAGACATGGACATCTTCTGATCATACAATTGAAAGTGTTGCTATTGTTGTTGCTGCTATTTTAAGTGCATGAAGCAAAGCAATAAAATGGGACAGGGTGAGAGAGCACATTGCAGGGTCCTTGGGAGAAGTGTATGAGATTGTATATACAAGAAAAGTATCTGGCGCGTTTAAAACCCAAACCAAATTCACAGTCATTGAGTTGGTGCCAACTCATAGATTCTACCCTATAGGACAGGGGAGAACAACCTCTGTGAGTTTCTGAGACTGTAATTGTTCACAGGAATAAAAAGACCTATCTTTTTCCCCCCTGGCACTTACAGGTTCGATCCAAACTGAGACAGCCACAGAGAGAGACCTGCACAGAGAGACTCGTCAAAAGCACTTAATGTGTAATCCCTGACTAGGGAATCACACGCTATCTTGTTTCCTTTTCAGGACACCCCTGGGAGCTGGACACCGATTTAAATACAAAATGTCCAAGAGACTGAAGCTGCAGGAGGTGAAGTAACTTGCTCATGGTCACAGCGTTTCAAAACTGCCTGTTACAAGATTTAACAGCCAATAGCGTGCTTCATTGAAACATACCCCAAAAAGATATTAAGTGTCAAAAACCTCAGAGAGATCAAAGCAGGCACCCTGATGTCTGCAAATAGCTAAGTCGTGTTCTCCTGTCGCACATAAATTCTCAGACCACAGACCCCTCACGGCCCTCATAAAGGGAGAGAAGAGATGAAAATACACTGTGCCTTCTTGTCACGGTGCAGCCAAATGCCTATGCTACCCAAGCACCCGCCTACCCTGAACAATAAGAGTGGCTGCTGCTTCTTTATTAGTTACAGCTGCAGCCTCACTTCATTCCTCCTGCCTTATAGGTATGATTTACTCAGATATCCCAATACCCAATCAAAGAATTCCCCTAACTTTTGGATAGCGTCGAAAGTAGGGCAAAGTCCTCCTTCCTTGTGTCCTCCCCCAAATTGGTGCCAGGGCTCCCTGCTTGATGCTAGCCTCATAAAAAAATCACTGAAGACATGGGTGCTCTAGCAAAACAAAGCCGTGTCAAAGAAACCAGATGGTGCCTGGCTATCAAGAACAGCTTCTGGATCTTAAAGGCCTGTCTTTAAAAAAAAAGCATCATCTAAGTGAGCTGTCAACTAAGTCCCCATCAAAGAAGCACATAGACCTGTGTGATCCACAGATTGTACATTATAAAATCCAAATCTGCAGGGGGAAATGGTATCAGAGCTTACATGGTGAACACCCAGTTTGCAGAAGGCTGTGGATGACAGTGGAAGCCCAAAATCCATTTGCTGGGTCCCCGCATAGATTATGCCTCTAGTAAATCCCCTCTACCCTAGGAATGTGAGTACCTTATTATCACATAGAAGGTACAGTAAAGTCTGTTATGGTGGATATTGTTAGGTTAAAATGTAATCTTTATCATTAGCTCTCCCTTTTGACCCATTTTAAAATTGTTTTAGCTCTTAACATTTTCAGCTTTATTTTTGATTGAGGTTTGTCTAATCA
>PVJH01036749.1:0-18518 GCA_004026705.1 Nesogale talazaci | reverse complement strand
TCAGGAGAGACCAGTCCCTGGAGAAGGTGCTTGGTCAAGGAGAATTGTCTGGGTGGAGACAACTGTGGGGCCATGGGCTCCTGAAGTGTCCTTCTTATGAGGCTGCAGCAGACAGCGCTCATCTCACTCTTCTGCCTATAGGGTTGTTGTGACGTGGAACCCGCTGTATGGTGCCCAGCTGGACCGGCAGAAAAGAGGGTGTGAGCTAAACAAGAGACCTGTCTTTGTAACCTTCCAAAGAAAGGGGCCTGAGAGAATGCTTCCATTATAGAACAATGTAACTCAGAGCACACACAAGTAGAATGTTGCTGACGATCATTGAACAGCGGTCTCAGCAGCACCTTGACAGAACCCTGCTAGACCAGCCGTTCTTAACCTTCCTCATGCTGGGATCCCTGAAGACAGGTCCTCGTGGGGTGCTGACCCCCCAACCATCACATTATTTTCATTGCTACTTCACTGTCATTTTGAAAGGGTCCTTCGACCCGGAAGGGTTTGACCTCCACCGGTTGAGAACCGCTGTGCTAGAGGTTCAGGCCGGATTCAGAAAAGGGAGATGAAACAAGGAATATTATTGCTGATGCCAAATAGATCTTGACGAAAAAGGAAGACTCTCAGGAAGTTTATTTGTGTTTTATTGACGACACAAAGTATTTAGCCACTAAAAACAAACAAACAAACAAACAATGGACAGTCTTAAGAGGAATGGGAATTCCAGAGCACTTTCTTGTGCTCACGAGAAACCTGTACGTGGGTCGTACGTGGGTCGAGAGGTGGTTGTGTGGACAGAACAAGGGACACTGCATGGTGTAAAATCAGGAAAGGGGACCCTCGGGGTTGTGTCCTCTCACTGTACTTCTGTGTGCTGGGCCATGGCCGGAGATGCTGCACTCTGATGTAGAGGGCCCAGGTGCGGCGGGAGGAAGGCTTACTAGCTCCCTGAGATAGGCAGATGACAGAAGGTTGTTTGCTAAGCGCCAGCACTTGAAGCATTTGCTGAGGGAGCTCTGCGGGAGCAGCCTCTGTGTGAATTATAACTCAGCATAGAGAAAATGAAACATCTTCACGACTGGGCCAGTGGGTAACATCACCATAGAGAATCTCGTGAGGATGTCCAGGATTCAGGATTTCGTCTCACTGGGAGCCACAAGCAACACGCCCGGAAGCTGCAGCCGAGATCCAAGGACGAAGAATTGCATTGGGCAAACCTGCCTCACAAGACCTCTTTACAGAGTTGAAAAGTGGGCTGAGCCCGGGTGGCGTAGTGGTTATGCGGTGGACTGCGGCCCACTGGGATGGAGGTTTGATTCCAGCTCCACGGAGCAAAGACTGGGCCTCCTACTCCCACCACCTGAGGGCAGTGATGCCAACAACAACAACAAAAAAGAGTGGAAAAGTGGGCTGAGCCCCAGTGGCTCAGTGGGTTGTGTGCGGGATTGCGGCCCGTAGGGTTGGCAGTTCAAATCCAGCAGCAGCTCCAAATCCAGCAAGACTGGGCTTCCTACTCCCACCGGGGCAGTGATGCGCCCCCCCCCCCCAAAAAAAAAAAAAAAAGAGTTGATGCCATTTTGAGGCCACGGGCTGCCAGAAGCCCAGCTCTGTGTTGGAAGAAGGGCAGCCAGAGCGCTCCTTGGAAGCGAGGACGGTGATGGACTTCGGACCTGTTATCAGGAGAGACGTCCCCCTGGAGAAGAACATCTTGCTTGGTCAAGTATCAAGATGCTGGATAAGATGAACTCACACGGTGACTACAATGGGGGCAATCAAGAACAATTGTGAAGCTAGGGCAGGATAGGGAGGTGTCTTATTCTGTTGTACATAAGGTCCTGGACTCACTCAGGACAATCTAACAACAGTATCCACATCCGCAAACAACTGCACATCATCCTGCCCTCAGGCAGAATACCTTGCAGCGTGCCTCACCCCTCTCCAGCCAGGGAGGGGCCGTCTCTAGGGGCTTGCCTGGGTGGGTCTTTGAAGGAAGTCATCCTCCTGGGGCCAGTACAAGGAGTCACATGATCATTCATTGTGCCCTATCTATCTATCTATCTATCTATCTATCTATCTATCTATCTATCAGTCCTGTCCCGGACAGCGCTGGTCAGAAGGCCCTGGATCCATCTTGTAAGCCCTTCTAGCTAACAGAATAGGCTTGCTGCAATCCTGGTCTTGCTCCTGCTTCTACAGCCCCACCGTCACTGTGATGGGGTCATCTGACAGCCAGTCATGGGTTTGTGACAGTGGCCTTTGTTCCGTGCCTCATTCAACTAGTGTACCAACTTGAATCCACGGACGCCATGTAGAGCCTGAGCTAATGGCCTCGCAGATCAGCTGATGTGCGTCCTCTTTGTGTCTGTGAAGACTTAGTGGATGCTCTCCTGGCGTTATAGTTGAGACAAGGTCTCTTTCGTGCCCTAATCCACCTCTGAGCAGTGGCACCCAGCTGGCTGGCACCCAGCAGCAGTGACCCGTTCCCCACCCTGTCCTATGGGGTCGTCTTGTGTCAGAATCAATTTGGTGGCGGGGAGTTTGGCTTGAGTTTTTCTCTAGACCAGGCTCTGGGCGGAGGCCTGGGGATTCTGGGAGGCTGCCAGGTGAGGGTCTCGCTCACAGGAAGCTTCCGTGTTAGATGGCACAGGGGCTTTTCTGGATGTGGGAGAATTTCAGAGAACATGTTCGATAGTGCCAAACCAGAGCCAGGTCTTTTGGCTAACAGGACAGTTCTCTTCCTGGGGCTGAAGGGAAGTGGAACTTGGTGGAAACTCAGAAGGGACCTGGGCTCTCGGGGAGAGTGGATTCTCCTTCAAAGGAAGGTGAGGAGGCTGAGACCGGGGTCGGAGAGACGTGGAAGGGGCAGATGAGAAAGGGGATGCGGTGGTGGTTTCTGTGGCCCTCATCAGAAACGGCGTTGCCGCAGAAACGCACCCATGGGGCGGGCAAGTTGCCGTCCACGGTGCACCGACAGGTCTCTGCCTGCTTGAGCGACAGAAGGAGAGTCAGGAATGACCTGAACCAAACCCACAGCCGTGGAGTTCATTCGGGCGCGTCTTGGCAGACAGGACAGAGCAGAACTACCCGTGTGGGTTCCCGAGACTACGACTCTCTGAGAGAACAGAAAGCGTCCTCTTTCTCTCACAGAGCAGCTGGTGGCTTTGAACAGCTGACCTGGCAGTAAGCAGTCCAACTTATAACCCCTAAGCCACCAGGGCTGCTTGAGTCCAGAACAGAAGACAGAAATGGAATGGATGCTAATTGCCTCCATGACAACCGCTCTCTTTACCTGGAGACTGGAACGGAGGGGTGCCTGGCTACCAGGACTAGCATTTTGGCTCAAGGTTCTAAAGAAGAGTCCTGATCAAAAGGGAGGAAATGCAGAACACAATCTCGAATTCTCGGGCTGAGCCCCGGTGGCGTAGTGGTTGAGTGCGGGACTGCGACCCGCTGGCTTGGCGGTTCAAATCCAGCAGCAGCTCTCCAGGAGCAAGGCTGGACCTCCCACTCCCATCAGAGGGCAGTGATGTCCCCCCCAAACAAAACAACAACAACAAGAAAGAGAATTTCAAATTCTCATGGGATCCCACCTTTAGGAGCTGGGGGTAGTAGATGAATTCTCTGAGATAATATTTCAACCTTAAGCCGACCCCCCCACCTACACCCCATGAAGTCTTTAAAAAAATGATTTTATTGAGGGCCGTACAGCTCTTATCAAAATCCACACACACATGCATTGTGGCAAGTACATTTGAAGCCCTCATCATTTGCGAAACATTTCCTTTCTGCTTGAGCCCTTGATATCTGCTTCTCCCTGACCCCCTCCCTTCTCCGCCCGCCCTCCTTCATGAACCCTCGCTAGTTTATAATTTTTTTTCCATGTTTTACACTGATCCTTCATCCACTTCATCTCCTTTCATTCACTTTTCTGTTGCCCATCGCCCTGGGAGAGGGTTATAGATTGATCATTGTGACCGGTTCCCCCTTTCTCCCCCTACCTCCCTCCTCCCCTCCCTGTATTGCTACTCTCAATATTGGTCCTGAGGGCTTTGTCTGTTCTGCATTCCCTGTGTTTCTAGCTCTTATCTGTAGCTGTGTACATGCTCTGTTCTAGCCCGATTTTTGAGGGAGAATCGGGATCATGATAGTGGGGCAGGGAGGTGGGGGAGGAAGCATTGATGAACTAGAGGAAAGTTGTATGTTTCATCATTGCTATACTGCACTCTGATTGGCTCATCTTCTCCCTGAGACCCTTCTGTAAGGGCATGTCCAGTTACTTATAGATGGACTTTGGGTCTCCGCTCTGCACTCCTCTTCATTTACAATCATAGGTTTTTTTTTTTGGGGGGGGGGCATCACTGCTGGAATTGAACCTTCGTCCCAGTGGACCGCAGTCCCGCGCACAACCACTATGCCACCGGGGCTCAGCCCCATAGGATTTTTTTAATTCTGGGTCTTTGATGCCTGATAACTGATCCCATCGACACCTCATGATCACACAGGCTGGTGTGCTTCTTCCATGTGGGTTTTGTTGCTTCTCAGCTAGATGACCACTTTACGACCCCGGATGGTCTATCTTTTGGTAGCCGGGCACCATCAGCTTTCTTCACCACATTTGCTTATGCACACATTTGTCTTCAGGGATCATGTTGGGAAAGTGAGCTTCATGGAATGGCAGGTTAATAGAACAAAGTGTTCTTGTGTTGGAGTCCTTGAATAGAGACCCGATGTCCATCAACTACCTTAATACTAAACCTAGAAATATATGCACATAAATCTATTTCCCTTGACCATATATAAATATATGTACATATGTACATGCCTGTATTTAGACCTCTTTAAATGCCCTTTGCCTCCTAGTTCTTTCCTCTATTTCCTTTTACTTCCCTCTTGTCCCACTATCACGCTCAGCCTTCATTTGGGTTTCAGTAATCTCTCTCAGTTACATTGCCCTTGATCAAGCCCTGCCAGGCCTCCTACACCCTCCTCACCATCGATTTTGGATCGCTTGTTGTTTCCTTGTCTCTGGGTCTGTTAACACCACTTCCTTTCCCTGCCTCCCCCTTTCCCATGTCTCCCCAACGTTTTCTCATGCACATTGTTATCCCACCTATCTTATCTAGATAGATAAGATGCAGAGATAACAACAACCACAAAAGCAAGGCAGAGGAAACATCACATCAAAACAAAAGAAAACAAAACAACACAACAACAACAAACCTGTTAATAGTTCAAGGTCTGCTTATTAACCTTTAGGAGTGCTTTCCTGTCCAGAGCGTGATAGAGTGCCAAGCCCTGGCCCCACAGTCTATCCTTGTCGCTCTGTTCCCCGTGCTGTTCTATTGCACGCCCTTCGCGATTCACCTCAGTGTGGTGGTGGGGTCAGATGGGGCACAATTCCCACACTGTGTCTCCAGTGGGGTCCCCCATAGGGTACGGGTCAGTGAGGGACATCGTGTCCCAGAGTGGGGCTGATCCTGTCCCTCTCTCCGTGCAGTGGCTGCTCTGGGTGGGCAGATGGTCCTCAAGGCTGGGTGGGCCAGGATGTGCTCCACCCTTTCTCCCTCCCCCTTCATTTGTTCCCATGCGCTCTGGCCCCACACGCCCCTCTCCCGGAGGAGCTGTGGCTTCGTGGCTGTCCTCTGAAGTGAATTCCTCTGGGGGGAGGGGCGGCTGTCCCGGTAGTTGGATTGGGGCCAGCTCCTCAGACCACGAGGTCTTCTTAACACCAAGGACTGTCGGTTCTGACGCATAGTGACCGGTGTAGGAAAGGGGCAAAGATCCTACCCCTGGCACGTAATTGTCACAGTCATTGCCTCGATCCATTGGGTCAAGGCTCTTCCTCCTTTCTTAATGTTCGCTTAGCCTTTATATAAACATCCTCCGTGGGGATGCTTCTTGACTTTACCAAGTTTGGTGTTCCTTTCCAGGGGTTGATCTCTCCCGATAAGATGTCGCATGGACATGAGACCAGAGCCTCGGCATCCCTGCGTCTAAGCAGCATTCTGGGTGTTTTTCAAAACCCTTTTACTGGGAGCTAAAGACAGATATCCTATCATTTCATAGTTCAGTCACATCAAGCAGTGACAGCAATGGCCACCACATCAATTCCCAAACATTCTCTCCCTTCTTGAACTTCCTTTTACCACCCCCCCCCCACCACACCCCCACTGTACCCTCAGGAACCCTTATTCTCCTTGCTGTCTCTATAGGCTCATCAGTCCGGGGTCTAAGGAGCATTCTGGCTGTCTTTCCTCCGAGACAAACTTGCTTGTTATTCAGCAGTATTTCTTGGCCAACACTGCCGCTCATCTTCATCGTGCCCCTCCGGTCTTCTTCCCTCCTGGACCAGCCTCCCGGTGCACATGGAGGCTGGAGATCAGTACCACGACGCTGGTCAGTGCACCGGGGTCCTCACAGTGACACCCTTCCTTGCTTGTCTAACCTTTAAAGGGACCTCGTGCAGCAGATTGCCCCAATGCCATGTCGTCTCTCTCTTGACAGCTGCTTCCGTGAGCACTGATGATGGATTGAAGCAAAAGGAGACCCTTGACAGCTCCACTCTCTCTCTCTTTGTCACCATGTTACCGACCTCCTGGAGCCTGCCATCGCGTCCTCCGTGTGACGTCTGCGTCCTCGATCGCCCTCCCCTCCAGGTGCTCCGTCGTCTGCCTCTCGTCCTTGCCTCGATCCCATGGAGTCCACGCCGACTCACCCTAAAGGGCAGGGTGGGACTGCGCCTGTGAGTGTCCCACTCAGCATGTGGTAGGCTGGGTGGACTAGAGAAGCAAATCCAGGGACCCTCATAGCTGCGTAAGACAGAACTTCACCTCGAGGTGATTCTCTATCAGGCAAACATCCCAGCCCAGCAGCCCAGTCCAACGCAGGATCATGAGTCGGACACGGTCCAAAGTCCCTCTTGGGATCCATGCAGCGGCATGTGATGATGCAGACCGCGGGTCGCCAGCACAGGCCGGTGGGTGCAGAGTGGTGTGGGTCCCAGGGCGACTTCTCTGGCAGCCCTCTGAGTGACTCAACAGCAGGAAGGGGAAAGGGGGTGTTCCCAGGACCCTCTTTATGAGAGGCTCACACTGCCAGGAGGCACCATCAGGCTGCACCTGATTGACAGCCTAGACCCCACCTCTCCACCTCAGGTTCCCAGGAAGTCATGTAACAACCACGGGGGAGTAGAAGAGCTCCTTCTTTCTCCTTCAGAGCAGCTGGTGGGTTAGAACTGCTGACCTGGCTGTTAGCAGCCCAGCTGGTAATCACGACACCGCCAGAGCCCCTCTGTCCTCTGCACAGTCAGCTGACCAGCCGAGCTCACCGTCACCGAGTCCAGGCCGGCTCGCTGCGATCCTGCAGGACAGGGTGGAACTGCCCCTGTGAGTTTCTGAGACTAAGAGTTGGTGGGAATAGAAATCCCTCTCTTCCTCCCAAGGTGCGACTGGGGGTTGTGAACGGATGCGCTTGTGGGTCACAGCCCGGTGTGTTTCCACTGTGCCAATTAGTAGCACAGAGACGCCTTGAGCTTTTTTAAAGGAACTCTCTGTGTGGGATTAAACTGACAACAGCAACTTAAAAAATTTGGTGGGTGTGTCAGGCCTGGTTGGCTAGAGAAACGGATCTAGGGGCTCTCCTCGATGTACAAGAACTTTATACCAAAGAGTAAACGTTCTGTTCAGAAAAATGTCCCAACCCGGTCCAGATCAAGTCCGTAAGTCCGATATTAGCGTGTGAGTCTGACGCGCGTCCATAAATCCCTCTCCAGACTCACGAAGCCACGCACCATGCTGCAAAATGCAAGAAGGTAACAGGCCAGTGAGAGAAAAGCCTTGTGGATCCAGTGGCTGTGGAAGCTTCTTCAGGGCCCTCGAAGGTCTCTGTGTGGCTCAGCGTGTCTTGTCAGGGGGAAGGTGAAGCAGAGAAAAAGTGTGTGGGGTCTCCTCCGGGGAGAAAGTGAGGAAGTTCCCAAACCCTCATGAGAAGACCACGCCTATGTGGAAACGTCATCAGGCTGTGACCTGATTGACAGGCTAGACTCCACCCCTCTACTTATTGACCAAGTTGACCTGAAATGATCTAACTACCACAGTAGGGACTTTAGGGAGCTTAAGGAGCCCCGGGTGGCACTGCTGGGTGAGTGTTGGGACTGCTAACTACAAGATTCATGGTTCTAAACCAACGCCCAGTGGGCAGAAGAAAGATGAGACTATGAGCTCCTGAAATATTTATTTATTTATTTATTTTGGGGGGGACATCACTGCTCTCCAGTGGTGGGAGTAGGAGGTCCAGCCCCACTGCTGGAATTGAACCTCCGTCCCAGTGGGCCACAGTCCCGCGCACAACCACTACGCCACCGGGGCTCAGCCCGAGCTCCTGAAATATTTAAAGTCTCAGGAAACTCTGCAGGATCGGTATCTGTTGGAACGGACTCGACGGCAGTCAGTTGGTTTTATTTAGGTATGTAGTAATGGAGGAGGAACCCTTTGGAAGAGGAGAATGGTTGTACGCCTTGAATGTAATTGATGTCACTGGATTGTAACATATGTAAAAGTTTTGAATTGGTGTATGCTCTGCTTGTGTATATTGTCAACAGTAATAAAAAAGAAAATACTTTGTGTGTGTGTGTGTGTGTGGCATCACTGCCCTGGTGGGATTAGGAAGCCCAGCCTTGCTTCTGGAGAGCTGCTGCTGGATTTGAACTGTTAACCCTGTGGGCCACAGTCTCACACACTACCACTAGGCCACCAGGGCGTAGCCAACATTTTTATTTTTAAGATGCATCAATCACTTGTACCAAGGACTGTGCTGGAAGTACTGTCAACTGGAAAATATATTCTTGCCCTCAAGAAATATAATCTAGGGCTGAGCCCCGGTGGCATAGTGGTTGTGCGCGGGACTGTGGTCCACTGGGATGGAGGTTCAATTCCAGCAGTGGGGCTGGGCCTCCTACTCCCACCACTGGAGAGCAGTGATGCCCCCCCCCCCAAAAATAAAAAAAAATTAAAAAAAAGAAATATAATCTACTGACAAAAGTACAAGCAGGCGAGGAGATAAGAGTTATAACAGAGGCGTGCGTAGTTTAACAGGTTATGGGCTTACAGAGGAAAGATTGTTTACTCGGGAGGCTGAGGGCGTCACAGGGATTTTTGAAATGGGTTTTGGAGCTTAAGTAGGAGTTCATATTCAGGGAAGAGGGAATAGTTTTAGGGGAAGTTTTGTGTGGTGAAGAAACCTCTGCTTAGCTGTGATAATGGAATATGTCTGGAGTGTGGCAGGCAACGGGGACAGAGGTTATTTGAAGGCCACGTCTCTAAGGATGTCAGGTTCAGGATTTTGAAGGATAACTTGTAGCCTATCGAGTTTTAAAAAGGAAACTTGAGGCTGAGCCCCTTCCCCTGAGTTTGCTGGGGAGAAATTCCTCCTCCCCAGCTCCAAGGTCACAGGCCTGCTGGGGTGGGAAAATTGGGTGGCAGCAGGACAGTCTCTCTCTCTCTCTCTCTCTCTCTCTCTCTCTCTCTCCTGTTGACTTCTTTATGCATTTTAAACTTTTGATGGTGACGTGGGTGAAGGCTTACGGAGCAAACTCCTTGACCGTCCAGCAATGCATGTACCTTTTGCGGAGACATTTCCGCTTGGGGCCGCTCAGGCAGCCTCTTCCTTGGTGATGATCACCGCGGGCGGCAGCCTCCCTGCCCTTTCTGCCGAGGCACCCCTGCTCCAGGAGGAACACCCGGCCCGTCCGCGCGGAAACCCTGGCACACCCGGGAATCGCAAACGGACCAGAGCCGCCAGGCACCTCTGGAAGTGACATCACCCGAGGAAACCCGCGACTCGACTCGTTCTTTTCTCACGCCTCGGTCTTGAGTCGATACTTTTGTTTCTCATTTGTAACATTGTCGGCGCTTCCTGTGCTAGTATGATTAGAGCCTTGGCTTTGCTGGTTTTCCTGTCCTTGTCTGCCAAACTACCTTAGTAGGAGTGACTCCGGGCACAATACATTCCGCCCCCCCCCGCCCCCCAATTTCTCCCTGGTTATCATTTCAGACTCCTGTGACAGCAGCTGGCTCGGAGTCCCATGCTGTGATCGTTCAGTGTTGCATAATGTGTCACATCTTTCACCATGACCTTGTGGCGTGGGCAAAGAAGGAGATGAGTGAACAAACAGAGGCACAGGTGCTCAGGACGCGGATTGGTAGCCTGGGGGTGGTGGGCCTGGGGTGCACACTGCCTTCACCTGTCTCACCTGGAGCCCCCGTGGCTGGGGATGTTATGGGAGGGCCTTGGGACACGGCGCCACCTTTGCTGAGGGGCTGAGCAGAAAGCCAGCTTGGAGAGGAGAGGGCAGGAGAGGGGGAGCAAGAATGTCCAGCTCAGTCCAGAACGCCAGCTGACGGGTGGGGAGGAGGGGCTGCTGGGTAGCGGGAGAGCCCTGGAGGGGACCTGAGGACCTTCCTGGAACAGGTTCACGAGTCCCTCAGGACTGGCCTCTCCCTGAAGGGAGTCGATGTCCAGCTCTTGGCTGCGCACCCCACTTCATCAGATGTGTATCAAGGCCCATGTTGGCCGTGCTGCAGAGGATGCTGGGTAATTCCTCTTGAGAATTTGGAGAGAACACGGTGTGCGCTCCAGCTGGAGAGTCGGGGAACCTCTCTGGGCCTCAGCTTTCCTTTGGTTATCTTTTTCTTATCTGGGAGGTGGTGCCCAGCCAATCCCAAGAGCTGATAGCGGTGTGCGGCCTGGGGGAGTAGGTTAAAGATAGTCATTAATGAGTGCTTCTTCCCAGCATCCTGACCCTGAGGGGCTGATTGGAGATTGCTGGGAGAGAACTGTGCATGACTGGTAGCGGGGAGGGAAACCAGACGAGGATGGGGAGGTCCCTAGTGGTCCCGCCAATGCAAGAGTCAAGGGTTCGAGCCCCCTAACCACTCTGGGGGAGAAGGAAGAGGCCGTCTGCTTCTGTGAAGGTGGGCGGTCTCAGGGACCTGTGGAGTTGTTCTGCTCTGTCCTGCAGGGGGGCTATGAGCAGAAACAGATGAGCTGCAGGGCATGGCGCCAGGCTGGGCTGGAGTTAGGGGGAATTCTGGGGACTCCGATTTTTTTTATTGTATCAGGTCCTGGGTAATGAGTGTCCTCAGGCCAACAGCAGTGAACTGCAGCGGGTGCAGAGATCTGGACGGAGAGGTGGGGCTGGAGGGTCCCTGGGTAGAAGCCGAAGCCCTGGTGTTTTCCGTCACCTCGGGCTGGGGAAGGCTCAGGAGGAGAGGGTGAAGAGGATGAGCATGGCCTGGAGCGTGCACAGAGACGCGCCATCCAGTGAGTGCCTCCGGGGTTGGGCCTGTTGTGAGGAGGCGCTAGTCCCTGGAGAAGCCGCCGTGCAGGTAAAGTGGAGCCTCCACACAAAGGAGGCCTTCGACGAGCTAGGTGGTCCCGTGGCTACAGGAACGGGCTGAGACGCAGCCGCAGTTTGGAGGATGGCACACACGCCGGGCCAGGGTTTTGTTCCTCGTTTTGCAGGGTCCAGTCAGACCAACTCACGGACAAGGGAGAACCAACGGGCTTCCTGGAGGAGCATGCTGTGCCCCACGGCCTGGGCGGGCCTGGGGGCAGAGTTTCCTGGACTCGCTGGGTGAGGGAGAGTTGAGAACCTGGGTGCTGGTGCCTTCTCTCTGCCCCCTGGTCCACCCTCTGCAGCCTCCCAGGAGCAGGGGCTGACCAGGCTGAGGGGCCTTCATGGGAGGGCCATCAGAAACAGGAGAGGAGGCAAAGTTTGGGGATGGGGGTGGGGGCGGGGAACCACCCAGAGAGCAGGGCAGTGTGCTGTGGGACTCGGGAAAAACTGCACATCTCAGGTCCCGGAGTCCTTCGGAGATGGGACTGGCCCTGAAGAGGCCGAGAACCTTCTAGGTTGGGCTGGACGGAAGGCCAAGAGAGGAGAGGCTTTGAGAGCCGAGAGTGGCTAACGGGTGAGGGGTGCCCTGGCATGGTCACGGCGGGTGCAGATCGCGCTCTCGCTGCTGGCGCACGTCTAGTGGTTGGTGGACCTGGGTGCCACCGAGAGGCCGTGCACCAGGAGCGGGACTCCACAGGTGCGGAGGGAAGCTCTGAGAAGCTAGTGACCTCTCACGGTGGAACCTCAGAGGGAGCCCATCTGGCTCCAGATGCCTGTTTTCACCCAGCTGCTCTGGCAGATGCTTCTGGAGACTGCTGGCTGGGGGCTCCCTAGGAGGTGGGGTCCACAAGATGCCATGGTGGCTATCTGGGTTTGGAGAAGGTGTGTGTGTGTGGGGGGGGGGTGGTATCCGGGGCCCTGGTGGGAGAAAAACCAAGTTTTTCATGGCCGCCGAGTGGGTGCGGACTCAGAGTGACCCTCCAGGCTGGGGGAGAACTATCCTGGAAATTTCTGAGACACGAATTCTTTTCTTCCTTCCTTCCTTCTTTCCTTTCTCTCTCTCTCTCTTTCTTATCTCTCTTA
Source organism: Nesogale talazaci (assembly GCA_004026705.1). Lineage (NCBI taxonomy): Eukaryota > Metazoa > Chordata > Mammalia > Afrosoricida > Tenrecidae > Nesogale > Nesogale talazaci. The sequence continues at coordinate 6,049 of PVJH01036749.1, read as the reverse complement.
TATACTTCCCCCACCCCACCCCCCAAAAAACCCACTTTGTTGGGAGCTAATACAGATATCATATCATTCCATCGTTCGATCACATCAAACAGTACTGCCACAATCAGTTTCCAAACATTCTCTTCCTTCTTGAACTCCTTGACACCAGCTCCCTTTTACCCCCGAACCCCGCCCCCACCGTACCCTCCAGAAACCCTTATTCTACTTGCTGATGCTACAGGCTTCTCAGTCCTAGGGCTCATGTTCTAGGGAGGACAGTGTGTGGTCCATTGGCACATCAGGCCCTCCACCAGCTGTCTGGCCCCCCTGGCCAGCAGAATGGATGCCCTGCCAGCCTGAGCCGGGTCCGTCCGCCCTGCTGCGTGCTCCTGCAGCGCTGGGCCCACGCAGTACTGGTCCTTTTGTGATCCACTAACTTCAATCAGCAGTATGGCTTCGAGATCCCTTCACGCCTTTTTTAGGGACATGTAGCATTCTGTTGTGTGGCTATGCCAGAGTGTGTTTCATTCGATTTTCTACCGATGGGAATTTGGGCTGTTTCCAACTTCCTGCAATTGGGAACTGTGCTGCTATGAACATGGGGGGCGCACGTCTGTCTGTGATCTGTGTCTTATTTCTTTGGGGATATGCCCAGGAATGGGATTGCTGAGTCACTTGGCCTTCTGATTGTCATCTGCTTTAGGAATCGCCATCCTGATATCCATAGGGGCTGCGCGTATTTATGAGTCAACAGCAGCGGATGAGCGTGCCAATCTCCCCACACCCTCTCCAGCATTTTTTCTTTTTGTTTGTTGGTTTTTTGGTGGTCATCCCTGCCCTCTGGTGGGAGTGGGAGGCCCAGCCTTGCTCCTGGAGCTGCTGCTGGATTTGAACCGACAACCCCGTGGGCCGTAGTCCCGCACTCAACCACTACGCCACTGGGGCTTAGCCCGAGACTGTCCTTCTTCTTCTTCTTCTTTTTTTTTTAAGCATTTAGGTTATTTTTAGGTAAAGAAAAACAGACTTTTCCCAGGGCGACAGGGGAACTGAAGGTCAGGAGGAAGCAGGGTGGGGGCTCCTCACAGCTCTGGCTCCGACCCCCAGCGGGACCGCGCAGCCTCTGGGGCAGCAGGGGTCCCTTCCACAGGGGTGGGCGGGGCAGCAGCTCTCCTTGGTCACTGGACTAGCTCAAGTGTATAATTCCGTCTGTAGTGGACTGGCATGATTAATGCGTGGGGTGGGGGATTAAGTTAAGGACTAACAGAAGGAGCCGAGCAGCTTATCCTGTTGGATTCTGAACCACGATCAGGAAATAGTCTTTATCTGGTGCAACCATAATTTCATTTTTCTTGGAACGAATTCGAAGGAAGGTGAGGTCATTCTGAGGGTCAATTTCTCGCACAGTGCTCCTTGCCTTCAAGATGAAGTTGTGCATGAGGTTGGCGTACCGTGTGGTAGTGGGATTGTCCATGGTGCTTTTGATGGGAACGCCTTCCGTGTTCACCACGATGATCACCTGCACACCCTTCTGGCTCTGCAGTCACTTCAGGGTTTCTTCCACCTCTGCCAGGCTCCCCGCACCTTACGCTGCCAGGAGCCCTTTAACATTAGGGCGTAACAGAGACCCAGGCCGGTGCCAGGCCGCGAGCGCCGGGGCAGGCTCCACGCCGGGGCTCCTCGCCGAGGCCCCGAGCCGACTTTGAGACTGTCATTCTTTCCAGAAGCAGAGAGCCCTGTCTTTCTCCTGTAGGGCTACTGGTGATTTCGAACTCAGGGCCCTGCCGTGCGCAGCCCACCAGGGAATCACTGTGCTTCCAGGGGTCCTTCCTGAGAGGGGGACTGTGAAAGTCTAAGGGGAACACTTGACCTCCTTCTGAAGCCTGGGAGTGCGAGAGACTGGACGTCCCAGGACGGAACAATGTGATCGCAATCAGGTGCGGGGTTTGGGGGGTAATGACAGGAACTCAACCCAAAGCCTCAGCGCCGGGAGCTGGTTCTGACTCAGAGTCACAGGTCATTGGACTCTTAGGGAACGTCCTGGGTCACAGCCCAGCACAGTCCTTCTGTGGGAAGCCTGCCCAAACCCGGAAACCAGGGCCGTCTCAGCTCCAGGCAAGCATAGCCACGGAGAGGGGCAGGGATTGAGGACGCAGCTGCAGCCCCCACCCTTCCTCTCCCACCTCCAGGTGCATCAGGCCCTTCCTTACCAAACCAGTCAGCAGCACCTGCCCCTCACGCCCAACTTCTCCCAACAGAATGCCCTCTTCCTCCTCCTTCTACACACACACACACACACACACACACACACACACACACAAAAGGACTTTGAAAAGTTCTTGGAGACATTCTAGTATCTTCTTTTTTTTTTCTCTAGTATCTTCTAATTAAAAAATTTCCAAACTTTTTGAAGTCCCCCCTTCTTCATCAGGAGAAGCCCCTGGTTACTCTGGGACTGAGGTCTGGGGGTGGGGGTAGGAGCTGGCCTACCAGTCCCCTGTACCTCCTGCCTGATTGCAGAAGAGCGAGGGCTGGGTGGTCCCCCCCCCCGCCCCCCACGTGGAAGGGTGCTCACATACTTCAGCAGCTGCACACTTCACCTGTGGGGGCTTTAACAAGCAGGAGCGCCGGGTAAAAGTACAGACAAACCAAGAACCGAAGAGGGAGAGAAAGAGGTCATGAGAGCCCAGTGTTCGAGCCAGGGAGAGGGACGCTGGGTCAAGCAGCGGACAGGGTTCCAGAGGGTGCTCTGAGCTCTCGGGGAAGGGGTGCCCTGGAGGTCCCTCAGGGTGCAGCTCTGTCCGCCTGCCTCCTGACTCCAGGCACTGCCCGCAAAACCCTTTCCTTCTGTTTCCTTGTCAGTCCCCCCAAACCCCACCGCTGCCTCTGACTCGGGCGGCCCCTTGAGGACAGAGCCCAAGGGCGCCCCCAGGGCCTCCAAGGCGGAAAGACTGCTGCGACCTTGGGGTGGTGAGCGGGCTTGAACCACTGGCCTTACGGTAAGAGCCAGGCCGGGCACACACCGCATGGCCCGGGCCCGTGGGGGCCCTCGGAGAACCGGTGCGGTGGCTTTGCCCTGGACCGGTTCTCGGAGGAAGCCCTTGGAGCTGTGTGAGCCAGGAGAAGCCCTCCTCCCTCCCCGGCCACCGGGCCTGCCCACGATGAACAGGGTAGGAGAAGCAGGGCCCGCAGAAGACATCGATGAAATAAAACAATCCATAAAAATAAACACAAGCCTCCCCTCCCTCCGCCTGCCCCACACAGAAAAACCCACCAGGATCCCCAAGCTGGGTGGGATACTACGCAGGCCTGTGGGGGGGCGATATTTATAGAAGGGGCTTGGTTCTTCCCTCCGGCGAAGAAAGCAAGTTGTAAAATTTGAAGGCACGTTTTAAAATGGCTTCAAATCCTCCCCGTGCGTTTCCTGTCTGGCAGTGGGTAGGAGGGGTGGGGACTGCGTGTGCCTGTGTGGCCCGCAGCCGTGTTAACGAGGGAGTTTAGAGGCGGCGGGGGCCCAGGAGGCGGCCACAAGCAGAGGGGGGACAGGGCGTCTGTTGTCGGTCCGGGTGTGTGTTCCCGGTGTTGGAATGTGCGTAAAGGGCCTCGAGGCGTGGGAGGGTGGCTTAGTGTGGGAAATTAGCATCTTTTTAAAAAACCACCACCCCAATAAATCATTAGTGAAAGGCCTCTCGGGACAATAACGGCAAAAATGTGATTCTTTTCCTTCTGACGCGAGGAGACGTGATATTCTCTGACAACCTAGACTCATGAGACGGTGGAGAGATGCCTTTTGATAAATTAGATGATGATGATGAGTCTTCCAGCACATCACGGCCTTCTACCTTTGCTTAAGCTGTTCTCTCTGCCTACGAGGCTGTCACCAGCTGTCACAGTCCGACTCGTCCTGCCGGCCTGGCTCAGTACCACCTCCCCACAGAGCGAATTAATCACTCCCTCTTCGGGGGCCCCCCCTGACATTTTGTCTGTTGCCGTGTTTACTTTGTTCTCTCTCGTCTGGAATGGAGCGGAATCTGTGTCCGTTCGCTGTCACGCGTCTTGCGGAGACCAGAGCGGTGGCGCGTCGGCTCCCAGCGTCTCCCGGCAGCACCAGGCGGGGAGCGGAGCGTGGTCGAGGTTTGTCGAGAGAGGGACACGGCCTGGCCTTTGTTTTGTGTTTAAAAAGATGACTTTGCAGAAGGTTCAGGTCCTGTGTTGGCTGGGACCGACTTTGGCTAAAGCGACAGACAGAGAAAGTGAAAAGAATCACACTTGACGGACGTTTCCTAATTGTCCACTCTCTGGCCTCTACATGGCGTCCGGGGCAGAGGTCTTGGCACTGCCTTGAAAATGGGTGCCCTTCAGGCGGGTTTCACAGAAAGGAAACGTGCTTCTGTTTCATTGCCATTCTGATACGTGATGTCCTTCTTTTTAAGGGAATCCTGTTTGGAGATGGGATTTTCCGGGGCCAAGAAGGTCTTGCTGCAAACTTGACCTTGCGGGTTCCTGCCGCCTGATGGGCGGACATCAGTGTTCTCCGCTGCGATGGTTTCCGGGGATGGGTGTGATGGGGCACAGCACCGAGCAGGAGGGAACTCGGGAGCCACGGGGCTGATGAGAGGCAGCCCTGGTGCAGCCTGGGCAAGTGGGAAGGTCACAGGCAGAAGCCGTCGGGGAACATGGAGCTGCTGGGCTCAGTGACAAACGAGAACACCGCCCCCCTCCCCAAACAGGCCAGTGCCGACTTAGGGCAACCACAGGAATGGCAGAGGAGACCTGTGGGACATGGGGTTCTTCCCTGTACTTCTCTGGAGATAAGATCCCCATACCCTCCACGGCCATCTCGGTGGGCCCCGCCCATCCTCCCCTCCCGGTCTGGTCTCTAAGGAGCCTGACTGCCAGGCCTTTCCTCTGTGGCTCCACTGGTGAGGTTCAAACGACCAGCGTCTGGCTAGTACGCCAGTCTGGGTTGACTAGAGACACTCACATGTGAGTAAGAAAGAACTTCATGTCAAAGAGGGACTGACTAGTGAGAAAACATCCCAGCCCCGTCCAGATCAAGTCCTTAAGTCTGAGATTAGCCCCTATGTCCAATACCAGTCCATATAGTCCTCTTCAGACTCACTCGACACATGCCATGGCACTGAATGCAGGAGTCTTTTAAAAAAAATTTTTTTTAATTTTAGGCATCACTGCCCTCAAGTGGTGGGAGTAGGAGGCCCAGCCTTTGCTCCTGGGAGCCGGAATTGAACCTCCATCCCAGTGGGCCGCAGTCCAGCGCACAACCACTACGCCACGGGGGCTCAGCCCGAATGCAGGAGTCTTTAAACTTAGGACGAGAAAGGCAAACTTGAAAGTAAACACAGGCTCAGCAGACAGACGTGGGACTATCTATTGCTTTTTTTTTTTTTTTTTTTTTTGCTTGCTTGCTTGTGTTTTCCTCTCACCCTATGTCGATCTATATAAGATAGCAGGAAGAACAACCCTGAGGAGAAACCCACGGGACCTGTGGTTCTGGGTGGACAGGGAAGAAGAGCGGGCGGCGAGGGGGAGTGGGGGGGGGCGGGCAACAAGCTCAGGGGCAAGGGAAAAGCGAGAGATCTAAAATTGATAGTGAGGAGGGTGTGTAATGCCTGGTAGGGTTTAGCCAAATGTCATGGATCTGAAAGGAATTGCTGAGAGCCGAGTGGAGGGTGAGCGTGACAGTGGGCCAGGAGGAAGGTGAAAGGCAATAGAGGGAAAAAAGAGGAGGCAAAAGCTAGTCATAGAAGCATAGCTATCGGCAGGCGTATGTACATCAATATACTGATTCATAATGAAAGGGATAGAGACCATTGTACACATATGTATGTGTTAAGTATTAAGATAGCAGGCCGAGGCTGAGCCCCGGTAGCGTAGTGGTTGAGTGCGGGACTGCAGCCCACATGGTTGGCGGTTCAAACCCAGCAGCAGCTCTCCAGGAGCAAGGCTGGGCCTCCCACTCCCACCAAGGGGCAGTGATGCCCGCAAAAAAAAAAAAAAAAAAAAAAAAAAGATAGCAGGCCGAGTTTGGGCCTCTACTCAAGGCCTGCCTTGA
>PVJH01036748.1:0-18521 GCA_004026705.1 Nesogale talazaci | reverse complement strand
GATTTAAATTTGTCAGGTAATATGGTAATATAGTAGTCGGATTGGAGCTAGACCCATAGTATTCTGACTTCTAGTTTGTTGTTCCAGTTTATTCAGTAGACCTAGAACTAAGATGAGAACTTTTATTTTATTTCTGCTATCTATTTAAGCATGTGGAACAATGTTTTGTGTGTACTATATGCTTATTAAATTTTTATGGTATAGGGTCTTTTGTTGGGAATTTGTCTTTTTTAATTTTAACTGTTAAATGATAAGAGAAGCTCTTCAAAGGTCTGGTCCAGGAAGAAGGTGATAGAACCTAAAGTAATGAAGATAAGTGATGGTCTGTTTATGCAGTATACATATTTTTGGTTTTGTTGATAATGTATATACACATATATGTACAGATTAGGTCTCTCCCCAAATCAGAGAAAAAGTTGTTTGAGTCAAGAATGCTTAAAAAGTGAAGGTGATCAGTTGTGGGTGTTTTTGTTTTGTAGATTATCTGACTCCAGAAAAAGAACACGTACAGGAAGATCTTGGCCTGCTGCAATACCACATTTGCGACGGAGAAGAGGTCGTCTTCCCAGAAGAGCACTCCAGACTCAAAATTCAGAAATTGTAAAAGATGATGAAGGCAAAGAAGATTATCAGTTTGATGAACTCAACACCGAGATTCTAAATAACTTAGCAGATCAGGAGTTACAACTAAATCATCTAAAAAACTCCATTACCAGTTATTTTGGTGCTGCAGGTAGAATAGCATGTGGTGAAAAGTACCGGGTTTTGGCTCGTCGGGTGACGCTTGATGGAAAGGTGCAGTATCTTGTGGAATGGGAAGGAGCAACTGCATCCTGACCATAGGACTGAACATTATGTTCACTGCACTCTTGTTTCTGTAGGTACAGTTCAAAGCCCTGAAGGAGTCTGGCTTTTAGTATCTTTCTTATAAAAAGAAAAGAAAAGAAAACAAAAAACAAAAACCACAAAAGGAGATGATACGAGCCTTAACATGTACCTGTCATTGTTATGGATTTTGTCATAAAAAAGATTATCTTTTAAAAATCAGAAGAGACTTAATTTTTTAAATATCAAGGTTTGTAGAATGTTTCTAGAATAGGATATTAAAAATGATTCGAACCGATGCATGGTGTTAGATAATTTTTCTAAATATTCCATTGAGTCAGTTTTTGTGATTAGTGGTTATTAGAGCAAACACATCATGTAGATAGCACAAATATTTCAAGAAACATTGTCTGTTTTGTTACCAAATGTTGGAAAAATTTATTTCAATACCTTTTAGATTTCATAAAGTGCAGTGTATATAATGCCTACTGAAAGATTGTAAAATATTGAAAATTTCTTTCAAGCAAAGTGTAAAAAATATATTGAGCCTGTAAATTGCTCTGTGACTAGAATTCATTGTCGTCTTAATATATTCTTTGCATGTGCATATATATACACACACTGTGTATATATATGTGTGTGATTATGTGACCTATGCAATACAAATTATGGGAATGGGCAGCTTTGGAGTATATATCCCATAATTCTTTTTTCAGGAATAGTTGCAGTATTTACACAGCAGCATTTCTTCTCAGGCTTATATTGGGTGCTGTTGCTTGCTATGTATGAAGAGAAATGTGTCAAACAAGTTTAGTACGTTCTGATGATGAAGGGTGTGAACAACAGTGTTCATGGGCTTTTAGGATGCTTTTTCACTTTCAGTCCTTGTAACTCAGCTGTTCAAATCCTAAAACAAATTCAAATAACCCAAACATTATCATCTACTCAAAGTACCATTTTCAAATTTTCATGGCACATTATGATTGTAAATGTCTCTCGGTTTTAACAGTTAGTCTGTAGGAGTCCCTTGAAGATTCCTGAAATGTCTGTAGTAATTGTTAGTTATGTTTGATTAAGTGTAGTATGAACAAAGTATTTTATTGCACAGGGTTAAGAAACAGTACGTTGCTAGCTGAGGCTACTGCTGTTTTATTACAACATTACCTCTTGTTTTATAAAATGTACCAAGATTTAAATCGATAATTTTATTTTCATGTAAAAAATTTTTTTTATCACCAGTGTTAGAGTTGTCTTCTGTTTCTTTTTTGTTTTGTTTATTTTTTAGCCAAAGAGTGAACAGAAGAGTATCCTTATTTTGGTGGCTGTTCATTTTACTCAATAATCGATGGATTTTAGTCTAAAAATTGGGGTATTGCCACCAACGTGAAAAAATATATATGTATAATTACAGATTGGTAAAAATGTGGGTTAGTACTTATTTATTCCATTAATTGCTTATTTGACTGTTTATAAAGTAAGTTGCTTTATTTCTTTAAACATCTTCAAAAGATGATTGTGTCTTGTCACATTATAGCCAAAAGAAGCAGAGAACTTCCTTGTCCTGCATTTGGTTCCTGGGTGGCCAGGTATAGATGAGCTTTACAAAAGTGCAAATTAAAAACTGTCATTTCTGTTTACCTCCACCAAAACTTGATTTTTTCCCCCTAGCTATTAATTTAAAGTTGCCTTTCCTGCAGCTGCAATATTTTGAATAACACAGAGTTTGTGTTGATTTCTGAATGTTTGTTTATATCTAGGGGTAATGGAAAATGTAAATCCCGTGTAACCTTATTCACTCCATCTGTATCATATTATTTCATTTTCCTCTCAGTCCTCTTAATCTAACTAAACACCAGCAGTATTTTTAGTATCTCTTTCTTTAATATACTTGGAAGGTGATTTACCAAGCTGAACTGTCTTTAGACGTAATTATTGTGATTGTCTTATTTTATCATCGTGGTTCACCTGGCTTTGATGTTCAGTTTGTATTTTTGGAATTGCTTTACTTAGAATTACAACAGACCAACATTAAATGTGTGTATTTTTAAAGAGCTAATGAGTTTTGCTTCTGTATTTGCTTGAAAATACACACAAAAGCAGCAGTTCACTGCTTTTAGCCAGTGAGGTAGGATTTTTTATTTCCTCTGCTACTATGTTCACTCTTTAGAATTTGAATTTCATTTTCTTCTTAACCTCCAAATAATAATATTAATAATTACTGCATGCTCAGTTTCAGTGGATCTTTAAAGGACAAACCTAATTTAACCAGCTTGCACATTTGATATTTGAAGACAAGTTCTTGTCTATTCTGTTCCCAAACATGAAAGTAAATTCAGACTTGACTTTCAACCCGTTTTGTTCTACTTCTCACCTTACTTTCATAGAAGCATACATTCCAAAAGGTATCAGGGTTCACAAAGAAAGAGGTCTTATTTTTCTTAAACACCTTTGCTCCTGGCTACAGGAAGAGAAGATGTAAAAATGATGTACCTTTATTGTTTTTATTATTTATTATAAATTTTATTTTTAACTTATTTTTTATAAAACACTGTGGTACTAAATGGTAAATATGGATTCTTAGACTCCTAGCCAGCCAAACCAGATTAGAATATGAACTATCAAACTTGTAATTCTAATATAGGAATGATGGAATCAACTATGTATATATTTCTTACCATAAGTTTTGCAAAAATGAATTGTCCACTGAAAGTGTGAGAGTTGAAGAAGGCAGTGTGTGTGTGTGTGTGTGTGTGTGTGTGTGTGTGTGTATTTAGCAGATTCTTATTGGTGTTGGTAATAAAACTCTGTTTGGGGCTATTTTTTAGTTTGTATAAGATACTGTTTTGATTGAGATACAATCTGGCTTGCATAGTTTCAACTTGTGTTAAAATTGGGTTCTGGAGCTGTTTGAATGTGGATGTGCTGGCAAAGGTAAATGCCTCTGCAACATGTTGGGCACATTTTTTTCTTTGGGTTACTTTTTAAGTACGTCGGAATGCATGCATCCAAGAGTCATGGTTGCTTTTTTTTTCCTATCATAGCTCATAACTCATGTTCTTTCCTAAGGAAAATAAAAACTTGATGAATATAATGTAGTAACTTTATCTGATCATTGATGCTTTCCTAATGGTAGCCTTAAGAAAGCACACATCTATCTCACGTAAATGTGGATATGGGAGAAGCGGTGAAAACAAATCTTAATGGTTCTCTGCATAATAGTATAATGGGAGCAGATAGGTGTTTGTAGTCAATCTATCATAATTTCAAAGTGTTTTAGGACAATAGCTATTCCAAATATGCTGTCTTTGTCTATTATTTATGTATAATATTTAATACTGTATATTTTAAGTCAAAATGATTACAAATTAACCAGCTCTTTTTGCTTTCTCCATCTCATCTCTGCACAATAAAAATCCCTCTTTCCTAACTCCCCATACATTTTCTGCTTGTTGGAGATGATGAGTATGGAACCTGAATGCTTAGGCATCTTTATAGACTATGATGTCTCATGCAACAGAATTTTCCACTGATTTGAGCGAGCATACAAACAAACAAAGCCTTTGTAGACAATAGTGGTATTTTTGTTGTCTGGAAACAAAAGTATATCCTGCCCCACATGATTTGTCTTCTGTTCCTTGTATTTACTAAGGCTTTCATTCAGTGCCCTTGTTTTTGTTTTTCCCTTGATAATGTATTCTCAATTAGAGTGCTATCTCCCTTAAATAGTCAAAAGTCTGTTAGCTGAGGGGAAATCCTCATATTTGTAATAGCATGTGGCCATCTAAATCCTGACAACATCAGAAAACTTATTTTTTTTTTGTTTGTTTTTGGGCATCACTGCCCTCAGGTGGTGGGTGGAGGCCCAGCCTTTGCTCCGTGGAGCTGAAATTGAACTTCCATCCCAGTGGGCTGCAGTCCCGCGCACAACCACTACGCCACCGGGGCTTAGCCCCAGAAAATTTATTTTTTAATAATGATTGGTCATGGGTTTTTTTTGCTATCATGCTAGCAGTAGTGATGTAGAGTTAATAGAAATAGTATCTTGAGAGATCAGTGCAATAAAATGATGGTAAATAACTATGATTCAAGAACTACTTCAAGGTTATTCTCGAAAGTCATTTTGCACAAGGTGACATGCATGTGCCAGTTGACTGTCCTTGTTGATAATATTTGTTTGATGCTTTTGTATGTGACTTGGGTTTTAAGAATTAATTACAGCTAATTTATATTATTATTTAATTCCAAAATTTAACTACAAACATTTAGTACTAGAAAAAATTTAATATGTGTATGAATGTTTCAGGTAGTAACTTTCTCAAGTAAAGGTAAAAATAAGTAATATTTAAGGAATTATTTTTTCTTTAAGGAATTTTTTTTTTCAAATGCTTTACATTTAAAAAAATGCTTTCCTTTTGAAAAATAACATTTTGGGGGCTGAGCCCCGGTGGCATAGTGGTTGTGCGCGGGACTGCGGCCCACTGGGATTGAGGTTCGATTCCAGCTCCACAGAGCAAAGGCTGGGCCTCCTACTCCCACCACCTGAAGGCAGTGATGCCCCCTCCCCAAAAAAAAGAAAGAAAGAAAAATAACATTTTGGGATGATTTTAAAACATTGATGACTATTATACACTTATGTATGTGCCTCCTTTGCATAAATAGTTTAATACGTTATATTAGTAAATTTAATTTCACATGAATGCTGTAGTAAATTTAAATTAAATGTTAATCCCAGCATTACCTATTGCTAATATATATATGGGTAAGTAAAAAATTAGTGCTGCACATCCAAGAAACCTTTATAAAGCAAAACTCAAAATATGAAGCTATTGTTTACATATACTTCTGAGGGCAGTATTAAAATCTCTTTAATTCTCCCCTTGAAGAAGTCTGGTATAGTCATTTGTCTACATATACCAAGGATGTCAAAATGGTATTTTTGGCATCCTTGTGGGACTCGAGACGCTTTCCTTTTTAAATGTTTGAGCAGCAAGGAGTCTGAAGAAGCAAGATCAGGGCTGGAGTATGGAAAGACAAGGTTTTCTAGTGGACTTCTCATCGGACTGCCCAGTTCCCCTCCATAAATGCATGGGTACATTGTTGGAACAAACCTGTATAACCATAAACTAGTAGCTTAGTGGCAATTATTTTTTTTGCATTCCTTTGTATACACAGTGATAGGTTATAATGATTCTTTTTTTTTGGGGGGTGGGGCATCACTGCTGTCTGGTGGTGGGAGTAGGAGGCCCAGCCCCACTGCTGGAATTGAACCTCCGTCCCAGTGGGCCGCAGTCCCGCGCACAACCACTACGCCACCGGGGCTCAGCCCTAACTGTATTTTCTTTAATACTGTTTGTAAAATTTAAGATAATTGGTACTCTATAGAATTTGACAGTAACAAGCTTTTTTTTTTTTTTTTGGTGAGAATTTTGATTGATTTGGAAAATATATTAAGTCTCCTTAGGTAATCCTGAAGATAAACTTTTCTGCTTCACATGGATCCTCAAGCAGATGAGCCTTGAGGAAGACAGCCAGTACTAATAAAAAGCTCTTTTTTTTGTTTTTGTGGGCATCACTGCCTCTGGTGGTCGTGGGTGCTACACAGGGCCGCCCCTGAGAGCCGCCGCTGGATTTGAACCGCCAAGCCCAGGGGCTGCAGTCCCGCACCCAAGCACTTACGCCACTGGGGCACAGCCCCAAAAGCTCAATTTTTATTCTTGTATTCCTTAGCTATCAAAATCCCTCCAAGGATTAAAGCACGTAATTGTGTGGGATGGGACTATCTATCACACCAAACTGGTAGCAGCCCTGTAGAAGAGAGTAAGGTTTCTCTTTGTAGCTTCTGTGACTGTTGGCTATACATCGTTACGGGAGTAGACATCTGCATCTTTCTCCTGCAGAGCAGCTGGTGGATTTGAACTGCTGACGTTGTCATTAGCCGGTCGTCTTGTAACCCGTGACATCACCAGGACGCTCCTTCTTTAATCTTACTTAGCCCCTAGGAGATACAGATCTTTAATCTGCTCGGCTACTATTACCAAGAGGTTAAGTTTTGATTTCAGAGTCAACTTTAATCTGCTTCTAAAAAGTCCTTTATTGACCCCCTTGTAGCACAATTCTGTTGTGGCATACCTGGGGTTTCAATGAGTCAGGGTCAATTTGAGCAGAGCTGGGTTGAGCAGAATGATCTTTTCCTCTTCCAGGAAAGACTAAATCTTCTAGCAGCAGATAGCAAGCTGTGTGTTAAGAACCCTTTGGGGGTAGAATGACACTTTCCCAGGGGCCTCCTGACACCTAACAGTTATGAGGTAGCAATGAAAACAGTTTTATGGTTTGAGGTCACCACAACACGAGGAACTATTAAGGGGTTGCAGCATTAGGGTTATTGAGGACCACTGTTTTACAGGAATAAACAGCATTTCGCGTGTGGAGTAGCTTTTGAACAGTTGATCTTAGCAACTCTAATGCATAACTCACTGAATGAGTTGGGATGTAGTTTGAGTTGACTTGCTGGCAATGAGTTTGGTTTTTTGGGTAGGTAGGGGTGAATCTTGCCTTGTCCATCCTCTCTGTATACCTCAGGTTATGAATTTTCCAGTGAATGGTGTTACTAGGACATACTTTTAAAAGATGAAAGGTATCTGTAATACGTGTATTTTTTTTGGGGGGGGGGGGCAGGCATCACTGCTCTCCGGCGGTGGGAGTAGGAGGCCCAGCCCCACTGCTGGAATTGAACCTCCGTCCCAGTGGGCCGCAGTCCCGCGCACAACCACTACGCCACCGGGGCTCAGCCCTATACACGTGTATTTATGAGGAACTTCAAAAAGTTTTGTGTAAAAATATGGAAATGGAAAACTGGGTTTTTGGCAAGAACTTTTCAGTCTCATAGAGCAATACATTTGCCAACATTTAAAAAATACTTTATTGGAGGCACCAACATTTTTTACATGTACAACTTCTAAGTTAATCTTGTGTTCTACTGCGGCCCACTGGGACGGAGGTTCAATTCCAGCAGTGGGGCTGGGCCTCCTACTCCCACCACCGGAGAGCAGTGATTGCCCCCCCCCCCCAAATCATGTGTTCTAAAACAAATACCACAAATGATTGTTTTAATAAACTCACTTATTGTCACACTGTTACGGTAGCTTGATGTCAGATATCAGTGTCTACCTGCTGGAGCCACTGTGTATTCTGACTCAGGAATACCCTGTAGGGAGGTAAGGGCAGTTTCAAGGCTGTACATCTTTACGGGAGTACAGAAAGCCTCATTTTTCTCCCCTGAGCAGCTAATAGGTTCAAACTGCATACTCGCAGTCTGCAGGCCATTGGATAACCAATCTCCCTCCCGGACTCTAGGGGAAGACTTTCTGGCAGGACTTTCTTCCTCTCTCTTTGCTCTTTTTGTTTGTTTTTGTGGCATCACTGCTGTGGTGGGAGAAGGAAGCCCAGCCTTGCTCCTGGAGAGCTGCTGCTGGGTTTGAACCATCAACTCTGTGGTCTGCAGTTTGGTTGTTTTCAAAATCATCTACAAAGAGATTGAAATCCTAAAGTAATGAAATTTCATGACTATAACAACCCATTCCCAGGACTGAGCCCGGGTGGCGTAGTGGTTGTGTGCAGGACTGCGGCCCACTGCGACGGAGGTTCAATTCCAGCAGTGGGGCTGGGCCACCTATTCCCACCACCGGAGAGCAGTGATGCCCCAAAAAACAAAACAACCCATTCCCAAATGGAATTATAACCATAAGCATAGAAATTATAATATTTTAGGAGACAATTCAGTCCCTTATAGGTTCATGCTGTAAACCATTACTATTCTCTGTTTTCAAGTAATTTTAAAGTATTAATAGTAACTATGCACCGTAGACTTCTTTGTCCCTCTCCTTAACCACTGTAATGGAGCCCGGAGTCAGGTTGCATTTCGAATGCCCCAACTGCCCCTTGGGAGAAAGATGAGGCTTTCTCGAAGAGAGCAGTCACCTTGGCAACTCAATGGCAGTTCTCAGTCATAGAAGGCTGCTGTGAATGGAACTGACTCATGGGCGATGAGTTTGGTGTCCTTGCTGTAATTGCCAATAAACTTTGGTCTAAATATGTTTTCCTCTTACGTAAGTGGGATCATAAAATGTGTGGCTGTTGTGAAAGATTTAATCAGCATAAAATTAGGTTTTCATTTTATTGGGAGCTCATAGAACTCTTAATCCATACATCCATCATGTCAAGCACATTTGATGCCATCATTTTAAAAACATTTCTATTTGACCCCTTACTTATCAGGTCCCCTTTGTTTTCTCTCCACCACAAACCCTTGATAATTTATAAATTGCTATTTTTTTCATGTCTTATGTTGACCATTGCCGCCCTTCACCCATTTTTCTGTTGTCTGCCCCCCAGGGAGGGGGTTACATGTAGAGCATTGTGATTGGTTCCCTTTCTTGTCCTACCTTTCCTTTTCCCTCCTAGCATCTTTACTCTCATTATTGGTCCTGAGGGGTTTATCTGTCCTGGATCCCCCGTTTCCAGCTCTTAACTGTACCCGAGTCCATGCTCTGTTCTAGCCAGATCTGTAAGGTAGTATTGGGACAATGCGGGGAGCGGAGGGAGGAGCATTAGAAAACTAGAGGAAAGGTCTGTGTTTCATCAGTGCTGTACTGCACTCTGACTTGTCTCTTCCTTGTGACCCACTGTACGGAGATGTCCAATTGTCTGCAGATGTGATTTGGGGCTCGGGTTTAATTTCATTGACAGAGTAGTCTTCATCTTTTTGTGTACCACATTTGCTTTTCCACTCATCTGATTCCCATCTTTTTGGTAGTGAAAGATAGAGGTAGTCGACGAGGAAAACAAGTTGTTTTATGAAATTCTTTTTTGACCAAAGTAAGAAAGCTTTACTATTTTCTTATTAAGATATGAAAACAACAGAATCAGAAAATTTTCCATTCCACAGCTTAGAGATAATCCAGTCTTGCCTTTAATCTTTCTGTATGTTTTTACTGAGAATCAGTGTTGTTTTGAAACTTCACTTTTTACTTTATAAATGGCTCATCTGAGCATCAAATATTGTCTTTGTTTTAGCATTGTACTGAAATGATGGATAAAATAGATATGCTCTCTGACTTGAGAGCTTAGAACAGGGGTACTCACACTTTTTCCACATGCGAGCTACTTATAAAATGATCAAGTCAAAAGGATTTACCAACTACAAAAATGGAAAAAAAAATTTTTTTGGGGGGGGGGGCATCACTGCTCTCCGGTGGTGGGAGTAGGAGGTCCAGCCCCACTGCTGGAATTGAACCTCCATCCCAGTGGGCCGCAGTCCCACGCACAACCACTACGCCACCGGGGCTCAGCTCAATGCAAAATATTTTTATTCATAAATGCACTGGGTACAGTTTATGTACCTTACATAACCGTGAGTCCATATTGCACAACACCACAACCATATATTTTTTGTCATGACCTGAGTTGACTCTAATGACTTGCACTGAATGGAATGAGCCAGGGATGCATGGTCTGTACAGTAGCTGCTGACAGCCATCCTCGAGCACACTTCCCAATGATCATCACTCATGGTGGAGGAGCACTTGGACCGGATGATCTTCATGTGGGAAAAGGCTGACTTATGTAAATTAGTAGAGCTGAATAATGCAGTCAAGGAGTTAGCACATTTTCTCACGTTTTGGTACTTTCTGCAAGTAAGTTCCAGAACTGTTCATGCACTCTGGACTTTAAGCTGAATGTTAGGTTGTGTCAAAATCTCCCATTATGCATGAAAGTGATGTTTTTGTCTTACTTGGTCCAGTTCCCCCACTCATTTTAGTACCTTTTCTTTTAAGAGAAAACCATCAAGGTCTAAAAATTGGCGATAACTTGTCAGTTTTGCCGCACTTTTGATGCACAGTTGTTTGTGCATGTGTTTGACACCGATGATTGCATCTGATTGCGCTGTATATGATTTAAGTGACGGGATTGATGATAGGCTTATGTCTGTGTTTTTAATGCTATGCAATCCACACTACATTTGTGATTGACTAGTACAGGGGTTATCAAAATCTTCAAACCGAAATGCCTATCCTGTCCCTCCTAACAACTTTAAAATCACTCAAGAGCCTTAAATATGTTTTCCAAACAAATGAAATAACTGATTTGAAATACCACCTTCAGGTTTTCAGTGTTACTTCAGAGCTGCACATTCACACTGAAAGAGCTGCAGTTGACTGATCATTGGATTAGTAGATCGTGATCAACCTGTTGAGCACCCTAGCTTAGAGTCTAGTAGGGCTTATTTGTTTATTAGGATAGGATATAACAATGCCACTGAAACAGTCAAATCTGAAGGATTTCACCAAAGGTCAAGGAAAGAATAACAAAGAATGGGGAGGGGGTGTGTGTCAAAAATTCCTAAATACTAGTCCAGCCCAGGAACAGTGGTGGTATGGTGATAAGCTGCAAGGTCAGCAATTCCAAACCACTAGTCCCTTTGCATGAGACAGGTGGGGTTTTCTCCTCTCAGAAACCCTTGACCTAGAGCATCATTTTGAGTCCACATGACTCAATGACAGTTTAGTAATTTGATGTCCATTCTAGTTAATCTCTTGAGGACAGATTCTTCTGTTCTCCAAAGTAATGTTCTTTTTTGTCAGTTTAGGTCAACCTTACTGTATGTTGTATTACAGGCTATAAAAATGATAAAAGTATGGTTAAGTTTTTAGAACGTGCACTCCTTTATTCGGAGAGACACCCGCATGTTTACCAGCCTCTCTCTGCTCCCAAAGAACCTGTTTTCCTTTGCTGTTTAGGTAAGGAATAACTTACCTAAACAGCACATAGAAACAAACTCCCACACAGATACTTTCAAGACTTACTTCTGTGACATTTAACTTAGTCATTTGCTTCTCAGTTGTACTTGTTTAATAAACCTTTATTACATGATTTATAGGAAGAATTTTCTTAGTTTTATTAAGTTAATATTGTTAATCCATATCAATGAAGGAATCAGCCCATGTTCAAGATTTCCTTTACAGTTGGATGTGATTAGTCAGTATTTGAGAAGGTCAAGATTTACTTTACTGTGACTTTGTGACACTTTGGGGAGTTTATGAACTTTCCATGACAGTGTCCTAACCCTTAGAAATACATTACAGAATTGTTAACAGAGCTCGAGCTTAATTGCTTCAAGAGCATAATGTATGTGGCTCTTCTGGCCATATGCTGTCAATCCCACAGCATTTTGGTGGGGGTAGGCAAATTAAGGTACTCGTGGCCCCAGGGGATCGGACAAGCTTTTTAATATAACTAAGTTGTATTACCACCTTTGAGGGGAGGTGGTAGTTATCTGTGAGGCAGTTTGGGCTCAGCAAAGATACACTGCCTGGTCCTGTGTGACCTTCATAGTTCTTTTATTTGAGCCAGTGGTGCAGGCACTGTGTTAATCCATATTGTAGAGATCTTCCTCTGTTGTGTTACCCCTCTACTTTATCAACTATGATATCCTTTTCCAGGGTCTGGTCTCCTGGTAACATGTCCAAAGTACATGAGATGCAATCTGGCTGAACCACTTCTAAGATTGCCTAATTCTTTTGGTCCTCTATACCATTTAAATAACATGTATAGAATCTTAATGAGAGACTATTAAGCTTTGTCATTAATCAAGCTTAATGACAGTGGGGGGAACACTATCACCAAGGAATGAGTGGAGCACAGTGAGAAATGGATGAGAGGTTGCTGAAGTTTAGGATATGGCATGAACTTGAATCTTCAAGCTGAAGCTTATTGGTGGGGTGGGGCCATCTTTGCACTTAGCAGTTGAAGTAAAAGAAATTTGTTACACTTGGCAAAGCAAGGAAGCGATTGGGCTGCTTGCAACATGACTGAAGCTATGCTAAGAACTTCATAATCCTAAAGATTAAAACTGATTTCTCTAAAAAACTGGAAAACCGCTTTTTTTTTTTTTTTTTTTTTGCATCACTGCATCTGGTGGTCGTGGGCGCTACCCAGTGCCTCTCCTGAGAGCTGCTGCTGGATTTGAACCGCCAAGCCCGCGGGCTGTAGTTCTGCACTCAACCACTTACGCCACCAGGGCTCAGCTGGAAAACCACTTTTAAGGGAATGAAAAAGACAAGAATAAAGCATGGTTTATAACTCATAATTATTTGAGTATAATCTGGACCTTCTACAGGCCAATTACAATAAATTAACAAATTAGGTTGAGTGCCATGTGAAGGTTGGTTGGGATCAAAATGGTGAAAGAAGAGGCATGTGGGACCTCTGCCTCATAGGGATCCACCTTAGGTTCATGCTGTGCTTTAGGATGCTAGAAAAGGGGGATGCTAGAGAAGGTTCGACACCCTTACAACATTTTACAATGTTTATTAACTAAAATTGGTAGTGACAATTCTTTACTAAAATTATCATGGTTTTAAAGGGCGTTACTCAACTCTGGACTCATCCAGGAGTATTTACATACTAAATATGCTTCTGCCCCACAGAATGATGAAACTCAGGTGAAAAAAGGAATATACAAGGAGGTTCTATATGACATTCTGCACATAATTCAATATCAAGGCCATGTCCAGAAATTAAGTTGATACAACCCATACTCAGATTTAACATTTTTTATTACTCTGTGCATGACATCAACTGTGTTTATGTAGCTATGACTATTACCAAGATAGAAAATTGTACATCACAAGGGTGAACTGTACTACTTTAGTAATTTCCTCTCTTTCCTATCTCTGGCAACCACTAATATATTGCTCATCTTAATATTTCAAGATGGAATACAGAGTGCAGCGTTCTCACTGAGCTTATTTTGAGGTTTACCCAGTTAGCTCCACCCAACTGGAAACCAAGCCAGCCGTCACGGCATTTATCCAATGCACAGCAGCCATAGAGGACGAAGCACAACTGCCCTCCTTGGTTGGTGTGGCTGACGACCTCTGGAAACAGAAGCCTCATCTTTCTCTTGTGGAGCAGCTCATGGGTTTGAACCGCTGACTCTGCTGTTAGGAGTGCAGTGCATTACTAGGGCTCCTCCACATAGGAGTAATTGTTGGATTTTTTTTATTGCTGCACAGCATTTCAGCATGGCTGTACTGAAGTTTAAAGAACATTTGAATTGTTTCCAACTGGAAGGTGCAAGTGCCCTCACTTAATAGCATTCCAAAACTTCAAACAGATTACTTTTGTCTCAAAGTAGCTTTTAGGTACAAAGCATTGTAAGTCAGTAGATCAGTAAGTATACACAAATGGCTCTAATGCAATGTAGAGAGACCTACAAAAGGTAACACTGTGGAAGGCTTTCAAATGGAGGAGGGGGCACATTTCAGATGAGTTTTAGGGAGTAGACAGCAATAACAACAGTGACTGAGTTTGTATTTCACTAATATGTTCCTAACTGTTTAGCAGTTTTAAGGAAGACTAATGAATTACTTCACTTAGTTAAATTTTCAATTGAAAATCTGAGGCATAAAACCATAGGTATTCAGTTGTTTTAAAAAAATTTTTTTTTTAAGGCATCACTGCCCTCAGGTGGTGGGAGTAGGAGGCCCAGCCCCACTGCTGGAATTGAACCTCCATCCCAGTGGGCCGCAGTCCCGCGCACAACCACTATGCCACCAGGGCTCAGCCCCAGTTTTTTAGACTTAAATTGAAGCCTGCAGATAACCTATGTGACATTTCAATTTATAATTCATTTTAATGCTATTTTCAAGCATTTATTGCTCGTATCTTGATAGTCTCCTGAAAAATAGCACAAACATAATTGAGGATTCAATGGCAAATTAAGCCTGAGTTTAAAAGTAAATGTTAAAAAGGCAAGACAATCAGTTGTTAAAAGATACTAAAATCTACTCCCACCACCAGCAGGCAGTGATGCCTAAAAAATAAAAAAATTAAAAGATACTAAATCAGCTGAGCCCTGGTGGTGCAATGGTTGTGTGTGTGAGACTGTGGCCCACAGGGTTGGCAGTTCAAATCCAGCAGCAGCTCTCCAGGAGCAAGGCTGGGCTTCCTACTGCCACTAGGGCAGTGATGCGAGGAAAAGAAAAAAAAGATACTCAATCTCAGATTTTAATTGGGGGATTGAATACTGACATTTTGAAAGCATGAAGCAGATAAAACATGCCTTTAAATATAGTTTTATCCTTTACTTGTAAACTTTACTCTTGTTAACACAGGTCACAGTGAAAGCTGTGAGCTGGAACTTGATGGGATTACTTTCTTGTTTATCTCACAGGTTTTCTGCAGTCATCACTTCTGTTATTGGGAAACTTTCAAGTTTTCTTGATAGATTTCTGTCTTTCCCAATTCTGGCTCTTGCAAGTTTTACTGTACTTCTGATATAATTTTACTCTTTTTACCTTATAACAAAAATAAATTGTCCTTAACACTCCTAAATTAAGGAGTTTACTGAATAAAGCCATTTCTAAATCTTTTCATATGGTAAAAGTTGAATCACAGGCTTAAAATCAGTGGTACAAATCATACGATGTAGATGACCATATAGCAAATTTAATGTTAGTACAGTATTCAGCCATACGTAGAGGTAGAATTCTTAATCACAGTTTTATAGAAAGTTAACAGTAGCTTTAATTCTCCTTCCTCTGTTAAGTAACCTTAACTAAAATGAAGGTTCTTCTCATTAATAGTCTAACAAAGGGGGAAATTAAAGGTCCTTGGTTTGCATGTGCTACAGAGGCTACACCAAAATACCTAAAGCATTTTTTTTTCGGGCATCACTACCCTCTGGTGGGGGTGGGAGGCCCAGCCTTGCTCCCAGAGAGCTGCTGCTGGATTTGAACCGCCAAGCCAGTAGGCCGCAGTCTCGCACTCAACCACTCTGCCACTGGGGCTCAGCCCCTAAAGCATTTTCTTAGTAAATTAATGGATCACATGGCATTTTCCTACTGAATCCTTTAAGGGACCATGTATCTCCTAAAAATCGGAAAGATTGAACTATATCTTTGTACCACTATCTCTTGGAATCTCATTGCTTATCACAAATTTCAGCAGTACTAACCTACAAGAGTTCTCCACTCAATGTTAATCATTTCTAACTCAATATATTACCAGAAGACTATTACATATGGTTGTGACCTAGAAGTTCTACTGAATACATGATATACCTAAATTAAATAGGACCTCCAGAGTCTGTGGTAAGCTAGGATAGTAAAAGTAAAGACTGTTTACGTGGGTTATTCACAATAATTGGTTGTGTAATACTTGGGAGATTCTTAAGGCTTATTTCTATATCACTAAATTGATCTACACTTATGAAAGCTATAATGAAAATTGTTACTAAGATTCCATTCAGTACTAAAGCTTACTTTAGGGCTTAAGTTTCAAAAAACGTATACTTTTAAAAGATAATTAAGAATAAATGGTATAATTGTAAGGAAACACCGCTCCCCCCCCCCAAACAAAACCAACAGCCAAATATATCAAGTTTTTTCCAGTTAACTGGAAAGGCATTTTCCTGATTTATATTAATATTGGGATGTCATGATTATCATAGATATTTTTGGGTTCTATTTAAGTAAACTTAATTCATCAAATAAGAGTTTATGTATATTTGAGTCTTTTGGTTTCTTATGATTTTGAGAGCTCAAAAAAAGCAGTATTCTATCATGCTCTTTTTAGCATTCTGTAAATTAGCAATTATACCAAAGTTAAAACAACACTTTGATAAATAATATAAAAATAAAACTGTCATTTTCTCTCACATTAAAAAATTCTCTATATCTGTGTCCTTAGGGAGACAAGTTTTTGACCAAATAGCTCAAAGGGAAAAAGTATCTTAATTTTAATAGTAAAAGTATAACTTTGCAATTTAATAATTATCAAAATGTCAGCTTTGAGGACATAGGCTAAGTATATAAAATAAATGTTTTTTACTGATACATTGAAATATACAGCATTTAGTTTTAAAAATCATCAAAATGTAATCATTTTCAAAGCTATGCCATCTAATTAGACTTGCATATGGTAATAGAAATAACTGAACCTTTGTCTCCTAAACATATAACCAATCCGTAATGAAATGTTCAGATGATTTATAATATACTGAAAGTATCTACAATTTTAATTGTCACATTTACAAAGAAACTTCTTGGTAGGAGAACTTTTAAAATGGTGTGTTGTATGGAGATCTAATGTTCAGTTATTAAATCACTTAAGACATTTGAAATTTTTAAAATTCAAATTTAGGAAAATATGGTTTTTACTATGGCTTTAGTCACTGCTATGCTCTAGCAAAATAATTCTGTTAACCATGTACATAAAACTGGGTGAGAAAAATTAGTGCACAAACAAAAGTGAAAACTGTTCTTTCACATTAAATTATACTTGTCTTCACACTTGAAACCTGAAACAATTTTAAAAGACTAATAGTGGCCCTGACTGTAACTTTATTATAATTTTCCATTCTTTTTTCCATGTGAAGTACTCTAGTTTGGAATTTTAAGTCCTACTTTTCCTCCTATCTTCAAACAGATTCTTAAGCATATAAACTTGAATGGCTGACACTGTCATCATGACCACTAAATTAACCAAAGACCAGAAATTCACTCTATCCAAGTTACTTTCTTGTGTATTTCGATCACGGGCTTCGAATGCTCTAAGAAGAGTCTGGATATGACCACTTTTGCTTAGTCTGGACTTGATGCTGTTGATTGATTCCTGGGGATAAATAAAATAATTTAATTATAAAATACTCAGGTATTTTAACTATTAAAAATGTATTTCACAGTATTCTGATATTCATCTTATTTTTAATAGTCATACATAAGGTAGATGGGGTCCATCAATAATGGGCAGGTAATATTTAAAATACCAAAAAGTCTTCTGCAAAGTTAATGCAACAATCTTTCTGATATATATTTAACAACAGAACAGAGCTGTTAACTGAAAATAGGTAATATAAAAACATATTTGAATAGCATAGTGACAGAACTTTAACATTATCATTTGCTTTAGCCCAACATAAACTTTAGAACTTTATTTTTAATAATCTGTTAACAGCTTTTAAGTATTCACCTGTTATATACAATTCACTACATTTATAATATTCTATTTGAAATTCACAAGTTAGTATCTGATGAAATATGAGATGTTTTTACCTTACAAAAGTAAAATGAGAAGGGGCTGAGCCCCAGTGGCGTAGCGGTTGTACGCGGGGCTGTGGCCCACTGGGTTGGAGGTTCAAATCCAGTGGGCCGCAGTCCCGCACACAACCGCTACGCCACCGGGGCTCAGCCCCCAAAAAAGTAAAAATGAGAAAATATTACAATCTTAGGTGTGTAAAACATGAAATATAAAAATAATGTTCTAAAAAATTTAATGTTCTAAGACCACTTTCATAAGATAAGCTTCCCAAGATGTATTGCAAGTTGCTCAACTCATTCTGAAAAAGATGATTTTATTATTATTATTTTTTTTGGGGGGGGGCGTCACTGCCCTCTGGAGGTTGTGGGAGCTACCCAGCACTGCTCCTGAGAGCTGCCGCTGGATTTGAACCACCAAGCCCGCTGGCCACAGTCCCGCACTCAACCACTTACGCCACTGGAGTTCAGCCCAAAGTTGGGATTTAAAAATCAAAGTATTTACAGCAAACGTGAGTACCGTAGAAGGATGTTCTTGACTAGGAAGGAGCCCTGTTGGGCTGCAGACCACAGGGTTGGCAGCTGGAAACATAACACCCC
>PVJH01036747.1:0-18535 GCA_004026705.1 Nesogale talazaci | reverse complement strand
CACATTTGTTGCCCATTGTCATTCTTGAAACATGCTGCTTTTACTTAGGGCCCCCTCCCCCCAATCTCTGCTTACATTTTTAAAAAATTAAAATTTAAAAAAATTAAAATTAAAATTAAAATTACACCCCGGTGGCGTAAGAAGTTGAGTGCAGGACTGCGGCCTGCGGGCTTGGCGGTTCAAATCCAGCGGCGGCTCTCAGGAGCAGCATTGGGTATCCTACGACTATCAGAGGGCAGTGATGCCCCCCAAAAACAAAACAAAAAATTTAAAAAAATTAAAATCATTTTATTGGGGGCTTGTACATCGTTTTTCACAATACATAAATACATATACTGTACCAAGCACCTTCACATATCTGCTGCTTTATCATTGTCCAAATATCCGCTTTCCCACCTGAGCCCTTGATATCAGCTTCCCACCCTTTCCCCTCAGTCCCTGCTCACCCTCTTTCCCCCACCCCCAATCTCCACTTACTTTTTTTTTTGGTGGGGGGCATCACTGCCCTCAGGTGGTGGGAGGAGGAGACCCAGCCTTTGCTCCCTAGAGCTGGAATCGAATCTCCATTCCAGTGGGCCGCAGTCCCGCGCACAACCACTACGCCACCGGGGCTCAGCCCTCCACTTACATTTTTAACCCCTGGACTTTAGTAGAAAGTTTTCATCCACTTTCAGGGGACGCTGCCATCTGGTGGGGGGACGGGTTTGTACAATTGTGTGTAGCTGTTATTACATCACGCCTCACAGCCACCCTGCAAAGCAAGGAAACAGGGCCTGGGCCCACCCTCCCCCTCTCCACGGCTGCTCTGGTTAAACTCACCCCTGCTGCTGCTCTGTCAATCACCGACTGTCTGCTTAACAAGCACTGTGTCCTTTTCCCAGGTTCTGGTCTCTCCTGATAGGCCTCCAAAGTCCGTGGGGCCTGGCCATCCTGGCTTCTGGTGGCACTTCTTCCCCGCCTGTTTGTTTGTTTGTTTGTTTGTTTTCCTGGCAGTCCATGTCCTTTCGCTATTCACTAGCATCATAAATCAAAGGCATCGATAATTCTCCGTGGGTCCTCATTCCTCGGGCAGCTTCCACACGTACCGGAGTTGATTGGAAATCTGCAAGGTCGCCATCTTGGGTCTTTCACGCTTGCAAAAGGCCTTGTCTAGTGCAACATGTCATCCCATGTCTTGACTGCTGCTTCCATGAACACCGGGGTGGGTCCAAGTGAATTGGAATCCTCGAGAACACTGAGCATTTCTCCGTTCATCATGCCGCCGATTGGTCCAGCTGTGGGTTGTAATTCATATTGAAAGTCTTTTGGGGGGCTGAGCCCCGGTAGCGAAGTGAGTGTGCACAGGACTGTGGTCCGCTGGGCTGGCGGTTCAAATCCAGCAACAGCTCTCCAGGAGCAAGACTGGGTCTCCTACTCCCACCAGAGGACAGTGATGCTCCCCACCCCCCCAAAAAAAAAAAGAAGAAAATCTTTTTGTTAGGGTGGGGGTGATGTTGTATTTCTATTGACTTGGGTAGGGGTCCATCATCTCAAGGAACATCCATTCTCATCTTTCTGGGCTGGTTTGAAATGGTTTTGTTTGGGGGCCGCTACTGCTCTTGCTGCCAGCAGCCTTTGAAGGCAGTAGCCTTTGAGCTTCATTAGTAAGTATGTGCTTTAAGCCCTCCTGGCTTTCATCAAGCCAGTGGTGCCATCTGCATATCACTGGTGCTTACGGAGTCCTCCTCCAGTCCCCGTGTCTCATGCTTCTTCATAGAGTCCAGCTCCTCAGTTTATTTGTTCAGAATGCACACTGAGTAGTACAGAAAAAAGACACAACCTTGCTGCACACCCCTCCTGATTTTAAGCAAATGCCCCGTGTCTCCTTGTTTTGTTTGAACGACTGCCTTTTGTCTGTGCCCAGCTGCCATGGGAACACAATGCTGTGTTGTGCAAGGCCTGTTCTCTGCAATGTTAGCCATAGTCTGTTTGGATCCTCACAGTCCCAATAATCTTTCAAACACAAGCAGACATCTGTGTGAGTCTGGTAGGACTAGATACAAATCCATAAACACGCATATGGATATAAGGGAGAGGTTTATATATAGCAGCAATGGAACATTGAGAAAACATCCCAGCCCAGTCCAAGGTTATAAGTCCAATATTAGCCCATATGTCTGGTACCAAGCTATAAGTCTTCCTCAGACTCTTGAAGCACGTGCAATAACACCAGGACGATCACAGGCCAGTGGGTACAGAGTCGTATATATCCAGTGGCAGTAGAAGCAGCTCAGCACTGGCAGGGGTCTCCCTGCGGGTCCTCCAGTTTCTAGGGCTCAGGATCTATCAGTATGCTGCCATGTGTCTTGGCAGGTGTAGTGTCTCCCAGGGAGTGAGTGTTGTCAGTAGAAAATCTCCAAGGAAGTGAACTGAGAGAGGTCGTGTCTCTGCCTCCAAAAAGGAATGACCACATTTCCCAGAATCCTCAGAGGAGAAGGCCATGCCCATGCAGAGGTCTCATTGGGTATCTCCAGATTGGCAGGCTAGACTCCACCCCTGCACTCTTAATTCTCACACTGACTCCAGATTAGGTGTCACAACCTCTCCCCTGTATTCTCCGCTTTTGGCCAATATCCATCTGACATCAGCAAAGGATGTTCTCTGTCCCGTGGCCTCTTCTGGCACCAGCTTGAACTTGTGGCAGCTCCCTATTGACGTACTGCTATAAGCATTGTTCAGTGATCTGCAGCAAACCTTTCCTGGCATTTAGTCCTCATGATATTGTTAGATCACTGGATCATTTCTGTTAGTCACTGTTATCTGGAATGGGCACAGATAGGGATCTCTCCCACTAACTGTCTAACTAACGGTCACTAACTGTCTTCCACACTTCTTGGCCTTGGCAAGGGAGGACCTCATTTTGTGGATCCCTGCCCCAATCTGTGGAAATATTTCCATTGGTCCCAGGCGCTCCTAGGACCTTGTTTTTCCAACTGCCTTCAGCGCTGCTTGGATTTCTGCCTCCAGCACCGCTGGTTCTTGCTCCGATGCTGCCCCTTGAAATGACTGTATGGGTCTTTTTGATTCAGTGATTCTGTGGACTCCCTCCATCTTCTTTCACTGCTTCTGGCCTCGTCAATGCTCTGCCCATTGTTGTCACGTGCTGTCAGGTCTCAGCGTCTCTCCTGCCCCATCTCTGCCACGAACTGGCACTGACTGTCTACCCTTGATCTTAGCCAAGCAGCAATGTCATGGGATTTATTTCTGCAGCTCTCTAGCCATCCCGCCATATGTATAAAGGGCAGCCCATTCTCAAATGGGATCGCGTGTTGCGTCGTCAACCATTACAGCCCAATTCAAAGGCGTCCCTTTGACTTGATGAAGACTCCCAGGGGTCCTGGTGGCTTAGTGGGTAACGAGGTGGGCTGCCAACGCCAAAGGTCACCAGTTCAAAAGCACCAGCTACTCCACGGGAGAAAGATAAGGCGTACTACCCTTGGCAAGTCCCAGGCTCAGCAGCCCACAGAGGCAGCTCTAGTGGAGCGTAGAGAGCTAGGACGGACTTGACGGCAGTGGGATGGGAATTCCATCGAACCACTCCTTAGGGTTTCAAAGACCCTAAGTCTTTGGGGAGGGGGGGAACAGCCAGCCTCCGCTTTCTCTCTTGGAGTGGGTTAGGACCACTGACCTTACAGATAACAGGCTGGTGTTTAGCCCACAGTGCCACCAGGTCTTCCTCTAGCCATGGGAGGAGAATAGGGTTTGTCGCCCACGCCTCGGTGGGGCACACAATTCAATCCATCATGGTTACCTACGGTGCGTGTCTCACCTTCCCTGACATGGGTGGTACCCCCAGGGTTATCAGGGCCCCCTTCCTGGCCCTCTCAGCGTAGTGCCCTCATCTGATAGATGAGGAAATGGAGGCACAGAGACGGAAGACCCTTATTCAATGTCACCCAGCTTTGACTCAGCAGAGCTGGGATTTGAAACCCATGTGCATCATACCCTGCACCCCGTCTGTGCCCACGCCGAGGCCAGCCCAATGGCCCCCCCGTCTCCCAGTCATTTCAACAGATCCCAGGTGGTGGCGGTGCCTGCCAGGAAGAGCTGGGTGATCATCCCACGGGAAAATTTCACTGAGTTCGACACGCTTCTCGTCTGGGGGACCAAGGCAGGCAGGCCTCCCTGGCCCCAAATCTCTGTGAACCTGGCAACCCGAGGTAACAGGTGGTGGGAGGGCTTGTTGCATGGGGTGGGCGGTCCTGGAGGCCCTGGCTCAGGACCCCCTGGTCACCCCATCCCCAGTGAAGCTGGACGCTCCCAGGCTGTGCCCGGACCTGGAGTTTTCAGAAGATGAACCCCTGGAGACTGTTGTCCAGTGGACTCCACCCACATGGCTGCCCCATCGGGAAGACATGGTCTGCCAGTTCTACTATCGCAAATGCCAAGAGAAGCCCTGGACCCTGGTAAGTGTCAGGGGTCAGCACATTGGGACATCACTTCTCCATCAGAGAACCAGGCCAAGGCACACTCCAGCCCTGTCCATTCTCCACTCCTCCCAAGTCATCCTCAGCGAGACACCTCCCCTAGGCTCCACGCACTCTGACCCAGAATCCCCTGGGAACCCTTGGGAAACTCACTCAGTTCCCTCTTGCCCTTTGAAGGACAACTCAAAGTCCTCCAGTGGCTTATGTTACCCTTCAAAGACTACCTGTTGGCAGACCCCAAATCCCGGGGTTCCATTTCCATAACGACTCTTAAGTTTGTTCTGACATACACTCCAATTTTTACTATTATGACCTTTAAAATTTTTATTTTCATTTATTTTAATGTTTTATTAGTGTGGCCTTTTATTGGCAATTTTTAATCGTTTTATTGAGAGTTGGCAATATTTTTTTAAAGTTTTGTTTGGTTCATTCTTTTTTTCCCAATAATTTTATTGGGGGCTCTTATAGTTCTTATAACATTCTATACATCATTTGTGTGTTTGTTTTGTTTGTTTGTTTTGGGGGGAGGCATCACTGCCCTCTGGTGGGAGTAGGAGGCCCAGCCTTGCTCCTGGAGAGCTGCTGCTGGATTTGAACCACCAACCCAGTGGGCCGGAGTCCCGCACTCAACCACTACACCACCGGGGCTCAGCCCTCCATACATCATCTGCATCAAGCACATTTGTACACATGTTGCCATCTTTATTTCCAAATATTTTCTACTTGAGCCCTTGGTATAAGCTCCTCTTTCCCCCTCCTTTTTTTTTTTTTAAATCGTTCCATTGGGGGTCAGCAATATTTTTATAAACTTGGTAGCTATTTGTCTTTAAGGGGTGGCAACATTACACGCAGGAAGGATAACATCCAACAGTCACATCTCATACCACTGTACGTAGGACACAGAACTACTAATGAAACCTACTGTCCCTGAGTGGATTTCAGTGCACGGCCACCCTGGGGAGGATTTCCCACACCGAACCCCACACACTGCCTTTGCGTTGATCCCAAAGCCGACCTTGAGCCACCTCATACGAGAGTGTAGAACTGCCCCTGGGAGTGTCTAAGACTGTAACTTTATGGAAGTGGAAAGCCCCTTCTTTCTCACGAGGAGCTGTTGGTGGGTTTGAACTGCTGACCTGGCCAGTAGCAGCCCAATATGTAACCACGAGGCCACCAGAGCTCCTGGAAGGTTCCCCAGGCTGTCAATCCTTATCTCTTCTTCTTCTCTCTCTCAGAGAGCAGCTGGTGGGTTTGAACCAAAGAACTTGGGATTGGTAGTCTCGTGCTTACCCCAGGGTACAACCGGGGCAGATGTCGGGCCCAGTGACGGCTCCCAGGATCGGCAGGCAATATGGCAGACTGTTAGCCCAAGTCCAGACCCAGCAGGAAACAAGCAAGCTGCCCCCACAGTGTCTACTTCTATAGGAACCAGGTCACGCTCCATAAGCAACTTTCCTTTTGATTGCCTGGGAGGGTCGCAACCTGAGTGAGGGGATTGCACTCCACCATCAGCGTCTTGCAACTGACTGTCAGCTCCCAGCTGATCCCTTTAGGGCCCTGATTACACTGTGTTAGTCAGTCACGTCATGGGGGATTACTAGGCCTTAACTACCAAAGCAGAGAACCCTGACTCAGGCAAGCTGACCCGAAACCTCATTCCCACGCCAAACGTGAGCTTACTGGGTCCTTGCCAGAACGCTTGGAGGGGCTCTTTACATCTTCCCATTTCAAAGAGGAGGAGGGGAAGGGCCTGACTTCTCGTGAACACTCAAAAGCAATCAGTCACTTCTGAACACCTACTCTGTGTCAGGTCCTGAGCTCAGCACTCTGCAAGGATGGCCATGGCCATGCTCCCTGTTTTATAGGTGAAGCAGCTGAACCTCAGAGAAGTTAAGCAACTTTCCCAAGGTGGCATGGTGAGGTGGCTGTGTTAGGATTCAGGAGACCCGAGGAGCACAACCTGGAAGAGCACCGTTCGCAAGTTTGTGTCTGTCTCTAATGGGACGGAGTGCGGTCACGTGGCCTCACTTGACTGCAAGGGGTGCTGGGAAGCGGCGTCTGTATTCAGGCCATGTTGCCTGCCAATGCGCAGGAGTTCGACTTCCAAAGAAAGAGCGGAGGCTGAGCCCTGGTGGTGTAAGCGGTTGAGTGCGGGACTGTGGCCTGCGGGCTTGGCAGTTCAAATCCAACGGCGGCTCTCAGGAGCAGCACTGAGTAGCTCCCACGACCACCAGAGGCCGTGATGAAAAAAAAAAGAAAGAAAGAGCGGAGACAGCTGGCTGCCCCAGCCCCAGCTCTTGACACAAACGTCACAATAAGGAGCATACTTCTCGTCCCTCTCGCCGTCTTGGTCCTTCATGGAAATCATTTCATTGGAGGCTGGCTCAGCCCTTATCACAATCATCCGTCCATCCGTCCATCCGTCCATCGTGTCAGCACATTTGCACATACATTGTCATCATCATTTTCAAGACATTTGCTTTCCACTTGAACCCTCGGTATCAGCTCATTTCCTCCCCTCTCCCACCCTCCCTCCCTTATGATCTCGTGATAATTTTTTTTTCACTCTTGGTGTCTTATTGCGATAGATTTACTACCTGATGGTTCCTGGTAAGAATGTGAACGTTCCATGTTGTGCCATCCACTCTCCCGATGCTTCTTTCCCCTCGACGCCTCGTGATCTCACAGGCGGGTGTGCTTCTTCCATGTGGGCTTGGTTGCTTTGTCAGCTAGATGGGCGCTTGTTTATCTTCGAGCCTGAGGCCAAGTTATAAAGCCCTCTTCAGATTCAGGAGGCATATGCAATGACATCAGGTGTAGGGTAATCACAAGCCGGTAGAATGCCTTTGGATCCAGTGGCACTGTAAGCATCTTAGCTGGCAGGGGTCTCCATGTGGCTGTTCTGGTGTCAGAGGTCTGGTTCCATCCAGGTAGGTCCATGCAGCTTCTCCTCCGGAATGTCTCAGGCGAGTGAACCGAGAGAGTCGAGCTCTTGATAATTTATGAAAAAAATATTTTTATGTCTTATACCGACTGCTGTCTCCCTCACCCACTTCTCTGTTATGCGTCCCCCTGAGAGGGGTTACATGTAGATCATTGTGACAACTCCTCCCTCTCTTCTCCCCCCTTCCCATTCCCCTCCTGGCATCGCTACTCTCATTATTGCTCATTGTCCATCAGACGTTGGGATCTGATTGCTTGGGTCCAAATCAGAGAGAATGATCATGAAGACTTCAATTTAGCGAGAAGGAGACCGAGACTTGACGGCCACTGGGGCTGACGTAGGAATTAGTCATGGGAATGGAAGGCAGAGGGACAAGGCTGCTGGCCTGTGTTCTTGGAGCATTAACGTTAGCTGTTAGAGGACTTTTATTCATTCACAAAAAGGCGAGAGACATCTTACTGGGGTTCTCAAAGGTTCCCAGCGCCAGAACACACCAGCTCTGTGACCTTGGGCAAGTTCCATCCCCTCTCTGAGCCCCAGGATCAAAATGAGGCGGATCAGAAACAGATCGATGGCTGTGGCAGGAGCCCTCGTGGCGTGCTGGATGGTGAACTGCAAGGTTGGCCCTTCGAGACTACCCACCGCTCCGTGAGAGAAAGGTCAGGCTCTCCAGCCCCAGAAAGAGTGAGGGTCCCTTCTTCTGCATACGGAATCCAGGATGGAGAACGCTGTAGAGACAGGGACAGTAGGGCTGGAGGGAGCTGAGGAGCCAAGACTAGCGAACACAAGAAAGAAGAGCATGTTCTACAATTGACGGTGGTGGTGATGGCACAACTTTTTGAAAAAAATGCAGTGAAGCCACTGAATGATTAAAAAAAAACAACACCAAAATCCAATCAAAATCCAATCAATGGCAGTGCGTGTGGGACAGAGCTGTGATGGGACCTACGTCGGGTGCCCAACTGGCCTTGGTTGGTCTGGAACGGCACGTTCCTGGTCTGGACGGGGGTTGCCCTGCTGGCACCCAGGAAGTCACTACTAGATGGCCCAGTGCTGTCCACTTAGCCGTAACCCCCCCCCCACCCCACTTCTTCCCCATCTCAACCCCTCCCCAGCTGGAGCCAGAACTGAAGTCGAGACCCCTGGTTCCTGTGCTGATCCAGGACCTGGAGCCGGCCACTGGCTACGAGCTGCGTGGCCGCTGCCGGATGCAAGCCGAGGACGACCTGTGGGGCCGGTGGAGCCCAGCCCTGTCCTTCCAGACTCCCCCCTCGGGTGAGGATCCCAGGCTGGCCCCCAAGCCCTCCCCCCAGTGTCCGCAAGGCTGGTCTATCTCGCCCCTCTTCTTTGCTTCCTCGCCAGCTCCCAAAGAAGTGTGGGTGTCGGGGAGCCTGTGCAAGACGGCCGAGGCGCAGAGGAGACTCCTGTGGAAGGTGAGCAGTCAGGCCACGTCCGCCTCCCTACACCTGTCAGGAGACCCCGGGATGTGCACGCGCGGCCCATCTGTGCTTCTCAGGCAGAGATGGGGTTCGAGCGTGGTTGGCGGGGGGTGGGGGGGGTGGGGGGGGCATCCGTCTGGAGCAGCCGTTCTCAACCTTCCTGGAGCTGCGACCCTTTTATACAGCTTCTCATGTGCGGGGGATGCCCACCCCCACTATAACATTATTTTTGTTATATTACTGTTATATTGTTATATTGCTACTGCGATGAACCAGGTGGCCCCTGTCGCGACCCACAGGTTGAGAACCGGAGTTGTTGCCTCAGGGCCCAAGAGAGATGCCTGAGCTCCGGCCCTCACGTCTAGCCAGTTTAGGCGGCAGCAATTGGTTTCTTTTCTTTTTGAAAGTTAGTTGTATGTTTTCTGTGGGGATAGCAATCAAAAGTCCCAAAGGATATTTCCAGGACGAGCCCATCCGTCTGGCTCTGATCTCCCAAATACCAAACTCTGATGGGCCTCCAGGGCACCACCCCCCACCCCTCTGCACCCCAGTGAGGACTGTGACATCCCTGAGCCTCTGAGCACTGGAGCCAAACCAGCAGGAGGCAGAGGCACTGGCCCAGGGCAGAGAATTTAAGACCCCCCCAAAGCGGTCCTCAGGGGTGAACCTCATCTAAGACAATACATTTTTTAGGAAAAGAAAAAAAAACGAGAGGGAGAATGTTTTGAGAGTGATGATAGCAATGGGTGTGTAAAAGTGGCCTGTATACAACAGATGTTGTTAGGGATTGTGATGGGAGTTGTATGGGCCCCACAATAAAATGATTCATTAAAAAAAAGGGGGGGGAAGGGGAAAGGGGAGGTTTTTTTGTTTGTTTGTTTGTTTTTAAAAGAGGAGCTTGTACCAAGGGCTCAAGTGGAAAATGTTGGGGAATGTATGTGGAAACATGTGTGCAAATGTGCTTGATACAAATCATATACTGAATGTTGTAGTAGCTGTAAGAGCCCCCAATAAAATTAAAAAGAAAAAAAAATCAGCAAACTATGGCTCGTGGGCCAGTGGCCTGTTTTTGCAAATTGAGTTCTATCAGAACTCCAGAGATGGGACCAAGACCGTGTCTCCCCTCGAAATGTGGTTGGTCTTTTGTCCACGATGGGGAGGGTGTGTGTGGGGGGTGTTCGTTGTGATTTATCGAAAGATGGCACCAAGATCCAGCGTCTCTCCCCTGGTGACTGGGCTTTGGGTGTTTCCTGAAATCCTGCACCCCTCAGTCAACTCCCCCTAGCCCAGCTCTGGAACCGCTGGACCCTGTTGGGCCTCAGTTTCTTCATCGCAAAGACGGAACCCCCAAAACTGCTTTGCTCTTGTGAAGAACTATGAATACTGGGGTCCCCAGGCAACAGCGAGGAGCCAAGATGACCTGGGAAATGCAAGGGCAGGAGCGCCCTCGCCAGGAGGCCTGGGGGCCTGCGTCAGGCTGTTAACTGCAAGGTCAGGGGTCGGAAACCACCAGCCAGGCCCAGGAAGCTGAGACCGTCTACTCCTGGAATTACAGCCTCGCCATCCCACAGCGGCCAGTCTTCCTGGGTCCTTCAGGGTCCCCATGGGTTGGCATCCACTTGAGGGCAGTTTAAGTGAGCTTTGCCCCTCCTCCTGCAGGCCCCAGGGCCCTGTGTGCAGCTAAGCTACAGAGTCAAGTTCCGGGTCAGAGGTCGGGAGCTGCTGCTGGAGGAGGCCCCGTGCTGTAGCATTCCCATCCCCACGGAGGCAGAGTGGGCCGGGGTGTCTGCCATCAACGCCACACCCCAGGAACTCGTCACCACCCTCTCACTGGCCTGCTCAGGTAAGAGGCCTCCACACAGGCCCTGCAGGGCAGGTGCGGGAGGGAGCCCGCTATGGTGGGGGGGGGGGGGGGCGGAGGCTTTGCCCACCCCTCACTATCGCCCCCCCAACCTCTCATTTCTCTTCCCAGGCTCTGCCCCGCAGGATGTGGCAGTCAGCAGCACCTCTGACAGCAGGGAACTGCTGGTCACCTGGCAGCAGGAAGCTGGGGGGCCGTGGGACCACGTGGTAGACTGGGTGCGGGATGGAGATCCCCCTGAGAACTTCACCTGGATCTGGCTTCCCACTGGGAGCCGCAGCGTCCGACTGCCAGGTGAGGCCGGGGGACACCTGGGTTCTCATCCCAGCTGGTTAAGCAGGGCCGGTTAAGGAGCAGCCGCCGTGGAGACGGTGTTGTGGTTCCGCTGTCATTCGGGCTAGTATCCTTCGTTCATGCCATTGAGGCGTGTTGAGCTCCCCTTCGAGGGCCGCTGGCATGTCCTAGGCACTTACCATCCACAACCAATCACGGGAACTTCACTTTACAGTGAGTTTCTGTGCATTTTATCTATTTATTTGGGCATCGCTGCCCTCTGGTGGGGGTAGGAGACCCACCCTTGCTCCTGGAGAGCTGCTGCTGGATAGGAACCGCTAACCCAGTGGTCCGCAGTCCCACACACAACCACTCAGTCCTTTCTGTGCGTTTTATTTTTTATTATTTTTTTCCTGTACATTTTATGATGCTTCGATTATCCCAGGAAGAAGTGGGCCAGAGTTCAGCCATGGGCCCCAGATCTCACAGCGAGCAGATCCAGAATTTGACCCCCTTCGTCAGGCGCGGGGACAACCCTGGCGGCAGAATGGTCTGACGGTGGGCTGCTAACCACAAGGTCAGCGGTGTCAAATGACCAGCTGCTCCTCGGGGGAAGGCCGAGGCTTTCTACTCCCCAAAGGCAGCTGCTCTGGCCTACCTGGACGTTCACCGGGAGGCAGCATGGACTAAGTGCAGGTGCTTATTTTTGTTGTTTTTTTCAAGAATCATGTTCCACAGCCCAAGTCCTGAAACCTTCAGGCTACCCTTAAAATCAAGTGACCAGGGCTGAGCTCTGGTGGCACAGTGGTTGTGTGCGGGACTGCAGCCCACAGGGTCAATGGTTCAAATCCAGCAGCAGCTCTCCAGGAGCAAGGCTGGGCTTCCTACTCCCACCAGGGCAGTGACTGACACACAAAATAAATAAATAAAATAATAAAGTGACCAAATTTTAATCAGGACACCATTGACGGGGGTGGGGGGGTTGGGCATAGGGAGTGGGGTTCTTGATTAAAAATTTGGTCTACCTACTCCCACCACCGGAGAGCAGTGATGCCAAAAAAAAAAAATTTTGGTCTATAGGGAGCTTCAAAAATGTTCATAGAATGCAAAAATAGTATTGTAATATATTTATTTAATGTTAAAATGCCTCGGGACATGGGACAAATTGTTAAAAAGCGGTACGCCTGCTCACCTTACCTTAAACAAGGAATGACACCTATAATACCATCAAAGAAAAGTAAAGGGGTGGGGGTGAGGATGATCTGCTCTTTTAGAAAGAGAAGTTGGAGGGCTGAGCCCCAGTGGCATAGTGGTTGTGTGCGGGGCTGCGGCCCACTGGGATGGAGGTTCGATTCCAGCTCCACGGAGCAAAG
The DNA here is from genome assembly GCA_004026705.1 of Nesogale talazaci. Lineage (NCBI taxonomy): Eukaryota > Metazoa > Chordata > Mammalia > Afrosoricida > Tenrecidae > Nesogale > Nesogale talazaci. Next base: position 6,179 of record PVJH01036747.1, on the reverse strand, counting down.
GCTGGGCCTTCTACTCCCACCACCTGAGGGCAGTGATGTCAAACAAACAAACAAACAAACAAACCCCCAAAAAGAAAGAGATGTTGGAGAAGGATTTCCTGGGCAAGGTGTATTTGGACCAAACCGGAAGGAGGTGCGTGGGGGTGGCCTCAGAGAGTGTCTGAAGGAAAAACCTTCTGGGAGAAGAAACAACCAGTGCAAAGGCCCCGAGGCTGGTCCTCTGCTGGCGTGTAGAAAGCCCAACGTGGAGGGGCCCAATATGGAGGAACCGAGTGCATAAGGGTGATTGAAAGCAGATGAGATCAGGTGATGAAGAGGGACGTGTACCCTGAGTGAGGTGGGAGCCCTACAAGTTTCTGAGCCATGGAAGGGGGTGTACTCTGTCTTCAGGTGCCCTCTGGGGAACAGATGGGGGTAAGGGGTACACTGTGGAGATGAGAGTGGCAGAGGGGCCGGGGCTTTGGTCCATACAGGAAGCTGAGACTGAACCAGGCGAGGGGACAAGAACGTGGTGAAGCAGGCAGGGCCTGGCAGGGAGTCACAGAGCAGAAGTTTCGAGGACTCGATTATGGGTCCAGGGACGTATTCCCCAACAGACAAGTGAAGCACCAGTTTGCTTGTGCTCTCCAGAAGCTGCTAATCTGTAGTGAACAATTTCACAGGAGTTTGGCGGAGGCGGTGGAAAACACGTGGCAATCTTTACTACAGATTAGTCAGTAAGTCCCTGTGCTCGTGCTGGCCGGGTATCTGAGGCTCGGCACGCTGCAGCACCCACCCAGGGGCTCGGGGCTTGGGACTGGGGCCCTCAAAGGGTTCTGGGCCAGGTCTTGGTAGAGGGGAGTCAATCGCCGGGCATGCAAAAAGGTGTGGGGTAGAAATTAGGACAGAGTCCTGAAGTCTACATCTATGGGTTCACCACCCCCGCCACCCCCAAACCCATACCCATCGAGCCCCTTTTGGGCTCCCCACTGGATGAAGTTGGACTGCCTCGTAGGGCCGCCAAGTTTGCCATTTTTACAGAAATCCGACTGCCCCATTTTTCCTCCTCCCAAGCGGCTGGTGGGTTTGAACTGCCAACCTTGTAGTTATCTGTGGATCCTTCACCTCCGTGCCACTAAGGCAAAAGAACAGGCCTCGGGATGCTGGAACATTCTCCGTGGGGGAAGGCCTCGCCGAAGCAGTGGGTTTGGAGAAGGCCTTCGCACCTGCTGCCCGGGAGCTGTGGGTGCCCCCACGGCCATGCCCTCTCGGAGTTTGGACCACCCCCCAGCCGCCCGCACGGGTGCTGGCCTTCGATGCTGGCAGGAGTCTCTCTGGAAGCGTTTTCCCTGGAGCATTCTGCCTGGCTGGGGAGCCCGGGCCTCCGGAGTAGCCTTCTGCCAGTCGGATGAGCTGCTGCGCAGACACCCTCTCCCCCAGGGTAGCTGGACTCTGCGGTTCCGTGCTCTCTGCTGCCTCTCAGAGGTCCCCAGAGGGATTGCGTCCGTTTCCCGCGGTGGGAACTGCTTTAGGGACCCATCCTGCACTGGCCCCTGCCCGCTGTGCTGCTGCCGGTTCAGCCTGGGCCTGCCTTTCTCAGGAGGGAGTTGGACTCCAGTCCCAGGGCCTCTTTCTGGGAGTAGGAGGTGAACGGAGAAGCAACGTCCGGTCTCACTCGGCTTTGCTCCTTCCCTCCTCAGGAAACTTCGAGAAAGGAGTCCCGTATAAGATCACAGTGACCGCAGTCTCTCCTGGGGGAGTGGCTCCAGCCCCCTCCGTCTGGGGGTTTGTAGAAGAACTAGGTAAGAGGTGGGGTTGGAGGACGGAGGGTCCTGGCAGCTCTGCACGTCTCACCCAGTAACTTTTCCCCCAGCACCCCTCGTAGGTCCAAAGCTCTGGCGACTCCAGGATGCCCCCGCGGGGACCCCCACCATAGCATGGGGAGAGATCCCCAGGCACCAAGTGCAGGGTCACCTCACCCATTACACTTTGTGTGTTCGGGATGAAACCAACGTCTCTTTCTGCATGAATGGTGAGCTTCCCTGCCTGTGTGATTCCAGCTAGACTAGAGAAACAAATTCACCGAGACACCTATGTATATAAGGAAGAGGTTTCTATACTACACTTGATCTTAGCCAAAAGGCTGAGAAGCGATGGAGAGGTTACATACAAGAGCAGTTGAACACTGAGAGAACAGCCCAGCCCAGCCCAGTCCAAGGTCACACGTCCGATACTAGCCCCTATGTCCGATACCAATCTGTAAGCCCTCTTCAGACTCACAAAGCACATGCAATGACACCAGGACAATCACAGGGCAGTGGGTGCAGGTCTTGTGTATCTAGTGGCGGTAGAAGCGTCTCAGCACTGACAGGGGTCTCGCCGTAACTCCTCCACTTTCCAGGGCTCAGGGTCTGTCAACATGCTGGCATGTGTCTTTTTTTTTTTTTTTTTGGGGGGGGGGGCATCACGGCTCTCCGGTGGTGGGAGTAGGAGGCCCAGCCCCACTGCTGGAATTGAACCTCCGTCCCAGTGGGCCGCAGTCCCGCGCACAACCACGACGCCACCGGGGCTCAGCCCCTGGCATGTGTCTTGTCAGCTGCAACGTCTCCCAGGGAGTGAGTCTTGAGTCTCCCACCTTCATAGGGGAAATACTGCCAAATCTCACAGAATTCTCAGAGAAGAAGGCCATGTCCACACAAAGGTCTCATGGGCTATCTTCAGATTGACAGACTGCCTAGACTCCACCCCTGCAGATTGACACCAGATTAAGTGACCGCCACACTGCCTTTGCCTCTGAGACCCCACAAGACCCGCACCATCAGGCTCTCCCACCCTTTATTCCCAGATGGGACCTCTCAGCTCCTGGGCGAGTAGGTGATGCTGTCGAGTCCCCTGGAGCCAGTTGTTGGCCCATGGAGGGCACTGGAACAAGGGTGACAGGAGGGCTTTGGAATGCCTGCTCTCTGTCTTGGCTTAAGGGCCAGAGTACAAGAGTTTTTGAGTGCCTAAAGGCATTGAGCAATATTTTTGATGTTTTTTTTTTCCCTGAAAAGAGAGTGGCAGGCCAAATAAGTTTGGGAACCTATTCCCTGGAGGGTAATAACCATTCCAGCCCTCAACATAATGCACTTTCATTTGGCCATTAAAGATGAAGACTTAAGATCTATATTTATTGACATTGAAAGACGGCTGTCTTGTTTGATTAAGGGAAAATGGTAGAAAGGGTTACAGAATTCCATGGGGTGGTTTCATTTCACACTTATTTATTTTCTAAAACAAGCTGGTGAAGCATTGGCAAGTGAGGAAAAACACCCCCCCACACACACACATGCCCACCCCCATGTCAATAGGGCTCTCCCATGGACTCACAAATGCTTAAAAATTTTTTTCATACCTTTGTGTACAAGCTTCTAGCTCTGGTGGCATATAGTCATGCCCTGGCCTATGATGCGCAAGTTACCAGTTCAAAAGCGCTCTGTGGGAGACACACGGGGCTTTCTCCCAAAAACCATGATAGTCTCAGAAACTACGCCCTGACGCCATGGAGTGGGCTGGGCATTTGGTTGGCCCTTTGGTCTCGGTTGGTCATCACACCTGCTGGCCTGGAGATTATGGGTCGAGCGGCTAACTTTGAGGTCAGCAGTTCAAATCTGCCAGCTGCTCCGTGAGAGAAAAAGGAGGCTTTGTGCACCTGCCTAGAGTGACAGTCTCGGAAACCCACCCGGGCAGTTTCTCCCTGTCCTGTAGGGTCACCAGAGGAGGAGTCCTGGTGGCGTAGTGGCGGTGTTTTGGGCTGCAGTCTGCGTGATGGGCAGGTCTGTGGGAAAAGGATGGGCTTTCTATTTTGGAACAGCCCCCAGGGGGTCACTGTAAGTCAGTATTAACCGGGTGGCAGTGATTTCACCGATTGCTTTTGTATAGGGGCACCGTGAGTCAGAATCGACTTGATGACAATAACTTTGAGTTCGGTCCCTTATGACGTGAGGGGTGGTGGGGGAGAGGGATGGTGGAAACATGTAACAAGTTCGTGGAAACATTTTATCCTCTTTCCAGTAGGTTTTTCCACAAACTTTTAGGAGCCATTCTATACATCTGGCTTTTCCCCCCACCTCAAAAGCACAGCTCTTAAGGGCGACAGGCTTTCCTTTTTCCCACAACATTGTTGGCTTGGTTGGTTGGTCTGCAGATGACTGCTGGAGGGCTGTTTGGGTCGGAGGTTTGACAGTTCCCCGGGGACAGGCATCTAAAGCAGGGGTTTCCAAACTGCTGTGGCCCACTGTTCCCTTTGCAGAAAAAAAGAAAAAATTATGCAGCCCCCCGAAAGTTAAAAATGTTTGTCCTGCAGCCCATAAACCAGAATAGAGGGTTAGGCCATCAACTTTTGCAGCCCCTCGGGATCCTCCCAACACCCACCCGCAGGGGGCGGTAGTGGTGGAGAAACACTGGGCCTCACCAGTGACTCCCAGTAATTCTGGATGCTTCTGGAATGTGAAGCTCCGCTCATAGTTTTTCCCTTTCCTGACAGGCCTTTAAAAAACGAGAGTGGCTGAACCCCGGTGGCGCAGTGGTTGTGTGTGGGACTGCGGCCCACAGGGTTGACAGTTCAAATCCAGCAGCAGCTCTCCAGGAGCAAGGCTGGGCTTCCTACTCCCACCAGGCCAGTGATGCCACAAACAAAACAAATAAAGAAAACCCCACAGGGATACAGAATCTCCAGAGTTATCCCTGGGACCCGGCCCCAACAGCCGTTTGCGGTGATGTTGACTTGGGCACATGGCAATGTCCTGTGTGCTCGGGCAGAGCTGTGCTCTCTGGGCTTCCCGTGACAGGTTCCTTCAGAAACGAGCCCCCAGGCCTTCGCTGTCCTCTGGCTGGACTCCAACCCCGAACCTTGTGGTGGCGAAGGAGTGGCCATTTGATTTTTATTTGCTTACTTGTTAGGTTTTATGTTTTTATTAAATTTACTCTTTCAAACGTTTTATTGGCAGAGACTCCACCAGTCCTGCAGTCTGATCATTTAAGTATCTTTAGATCGACACAGTCACCGCCACCGTCGATTTCAGGATGTTTTCTTCTCAAACTCGTTCTTGGTAGATCAGTGCTCCTCCTCCCCACCCCCCTGCCACGTGTCCCTCCCACCCCAACCCTGTCATGTCTCTAGGTCATTTTTTTTGGGGGGGGGCATCACTGCTCTCTGGCGGCGGGAGTAGGAGGCCCAGCTCCACTGCTGGAATTGAACCTCCGTCCCAGTGGGCCACAGTCCCGCGCACAACCACTACGCCACCGGGGCTCAGCCCACCTCTAGGTCATTTTCAATGCAGTGCTCGCCTACCCTGAATTTCATATACAGAAGATGCTGCAAAGCACAAACAGGAAGCAAACAAGCAAGTAAAGGCAGCAACGGCCAGACAAAACAGAAACGCCATTAAAACAAGAAAACGGGCGATGGTAAAAACGGAAACAGCTTTAAAGTGGGTTCCAAAAAACCAGAACATAGTGCCTACCATTGAGTTGATGCTGACGCAGAGCGACCCCCTGTGGGTGTCCCAGACTGTAACTTCGCTGGAGTGGAAAGCCCCGTCTTTCTCCCAAGGAGCGACTGGTGGTTTTGAACTGCCGACCGTGGAGATAACAGCCCGATGTGTCTCCACAGCGCCTCCAGGGCTCCGTGAAAATGGGTCAAAGTGTGTGTGTGTGTGTGGGGGGGAAACACATGAGAAGTATTACATTTTAGCTTCACTACATCTGTCACGACCGACTGCTTTGAGAGCCAGGCGGTTCACATGCCTGGTCACTGGTTAGAGGGCACTGATTGACCAGAAGCCTGACTCCATGTAGAGACCCTGCAAATGGATTTGGGGCTTCTGCTGTCCTCCCTAGCCTTCTGTCAACCAAGTGCCTACCACGTAAGCTCTGATTCCATTCCCTCCTTCGGATTGTGATTTTATTAGTGGTAGTCGTTGGGTCACAGGGTTGCTGTGCTTCTTCCGTGGGAATGTCGTTGACACCCGACTTAGATGTCTAAGCAGTATTTTTGATGGCCAGGCACCGTCTACTTTCTTCACCACCCTTTGCCCTCACACCCATCTCTTCACCGATCTCTTCATGAGGGTGAGCATCGAGCAGGGCCGTGCCATAAGAACGAATTGTTCTTCGATTAGGGCCAGAAGTCAGTGTGAGCCCCCACATCCATTCGGAGA
>PVJH01036746.1:0-18533 GCA_004026705.1 Nesogale talazaci | reverse complement strand
TGTGGTAGAATTGGGGTCATGATAGTGGGTGGGAGGCAGCATGGGAACTAGAGGAAGGTTGCATATTTCATAGCTCCTACCTTGTATCTTAACTGACTCATCTCCTCCTTGTAACCCCTCTGCAAAAGGATGTCACCTCACCTATTGATGGGCTTTGGGTCCCCAATCTGTACTCCCCTCATTAATAATAATATAATTTTAGCTCATTGATGCCTAACACCAAATCCCTTCACCACCTCATGATCACACAGGCTGGTGTGCTTCTTCCGTGTGGGCTCTATTGCTTCTGAGCTGAATGGCCGCTTGTTTACTCAAGCCTTTAAGTCCCCAGACGCTATATCTTTTGGTAGCCGGGCACCATCAGCTTTCTTCACCACATTTGCCCTCAGGGATATCAGGAAAGTGAGCATGCAGAGTTATGCTTTTGAGTTCTTGAAGCCTAATATCTCATCCCTTTGACACCACATGATTCCACATGCTAGTGTGCTTCCTTCATGTGGGCTTTGTTGCTTCTGAGCTAGATGGCTGCTTGTTTACTTTCAAGCCTTTAAGTCCCCATACGCTCCATCTTTTGATAGCCGGGCACCATCAGCTTCTTCACCACCTTTGCTTATGCACACATCTGTCTTCAGTGATCATGTCAGAAAGGTGAGCATCTTGGAATGCCAATTTAATAGAACAAAGTGTTCTTGAACCAAGAAGATACTTGAGTGGAGGTCCAATGCCCATCTGTTGTCCTACTACTAACCCTATAAGTATACACATTAATCTCTTTCCCCATCCTCACTTATAAATATATGCCCCTATGTACATACCTGTATTAATGGACTGTTTTTGCCTACTAATTGCCTTCATAGCTTTTGCTTGATTTTCTTAATTCTCATTCACTCCTTGTCATAGAGTTGATACTTTTTTAAAGGTACAGTTGATTTTATTTTCTTTCTGCTTAGTTATATTTTCTAAATCTTCAACCAAAAAACACCCTGTGACTTGTGTGGTTAAAAAAATGAAATAATAGCAAAGAAGAAAAGCAGCGAGTTCAATTATACTGGTTGCCACCCAACATTATATAATCCTGGGGTGCTTACAGGACCACCGGTTTTGTGATGACAGCTTGTCCGGATATTTGGGAAGAGAGTCACAGAACCTCCTTGTCCCAGCACTTTGGATGGTTGAGCACACAAACACCCTGCTCTTTACTTATCTGCCCTGTGACAAGATAGTTTCTCCTGTCATCATAATACATTCCTGGGTACTGGACATACTTTATTGCATCCATATAAATGTCAAGTTAGGTGTTAATATTCCATTTTACCAGTGTAGAAATGGAGAGGGAGGAAACGTTAAATACTTTGCCCAAAATAATTGGCAAGTAAGATGTGGAACTGAATTTCAAAGGCTGGAATTACTAGCTCCCAACCATTGCTTTTTCCCAGAAGACTTTTTTTTAGTGACCCTATAAGACTAGGTGGGTGGAAACCCTGTGGGTTTCCAAGACTGTAACGAACCCTTTATTGAAGGAGAGTGCCCCCTCTTTCTCAGAAGGATCAGTGGGTTTAAACTGCCCAAGGCAAGTGTGTGTATCTCTTGGGTTTTGATACCGTTTGTGTTAACACTAGGACAGAAATTTCCTCCTTGGTTCTTACTTCTTGGTATTTCGTGTTGTTGAGGCACAGAAGTTTCTAAGTTTATCCATCTGGATAGATTTCTGGCTTCTGAGTTTCTTGCTTTTATTGTACAGGCAACTTCTACCACAACATTTAAAAAATATTTTGTGTCCTATGTTAGTATTTAGTTTCACTAGAATTTATGTCTTGATACATACGCAGAAGGACTATACAACTTGATTCTTCCCAGGCAGAATAGTTATCTCATCATGTGTTAAACAGTCCATGGTTTAAAATGCTATTTTGTTCTCTATTTGAACTTGCACACGTACATAGACCTGTTTCTGGAGTCAGCGGATTTATTTTACCTTCCCCCTTTTAGTCCCATACTGTTTTAATCATGGTGGCAGAATAAAGTAGGTTATCATATCTTCCATTTCAAAATGTGCTTGGTTCTTCTTGCCGCCCACTCTGCACAGAGTCTAACATGTGAGAGAGAGGGAGAGAGAGCAGGCGATTTGTTTCTGTGAAGGCGACACCCTTGGACACTCTGGGGTGGTTCTAACCTGACCTGCAAGCTCACTCCCCATGAGTGGTGACGTGACGGGAAATTTGGGCACGGTTTTTAGTGTTCATGAGTGCCGTGTCTCCCTTGAAGCCCCATGATGAAGCCCATGGTCAATACTATTATGGTCTTCACGTCATAGTCGAGCCCATTCCCATATTAATGGTCTACTTGAATACTGGCAGCGCTGTGATTTGAACCTGAGCCATGTGACTCCCCAGCTCTAGCTAATCAGCATGTGCCTTGTAGTGGGACGGAACAGATCTTGGTGAAATACGTTTTTGGCTTCAGAACACAGGTGTCTTTATGTTGCGTAACAAATGTCCATATATTTTGCTTTCTGTAGATCGCTTCATGTCAATATGGAAATGAAGTGGACATCTTTGCCCTGGGACTAATTCTTGCTGAAATGCTTTACATATGTCCTACTGTTCAGGAAAAAGCCAAGGTAAATGCTCTCAATTAAAGAAAAAAGAAAAAACCAAACAAAATAAATTGTAAAATATAATACAGAATGAAAGAATCTAAATGATTGACCCTTATTTTAAAAGTCCTTGTCCTGTGTGAGGAGAGGCCTGGGCATTTCCAAATGCAGATAAGGCAGGCACTTTGTCTGTTTCGAGTTGGGCAACCATTTTGGTGGGAGCGGTTAGGTGCCTGCGAGTCCGTTTCCATCCATAGCGACCTTCTGCACAGTAGCACGACATGCTGCCCAGGCCTGCCCCAGCCTTACCGTTCTTCCTCTCTTGGAGATCACTGTCAGTCACGAGCATGGTGGTAGTCCTTCCTCTTTTTCACTGTCCCTCCACTTTCCAGAGCATGATGTCCTGCAGGGATTTCCCCCCCAGGAGGTATCTACCGTTCATACGATTACAGCTGTTTCTTCTTATTCGAGTCCGTCGGGAGGCTCTCAGTGGTTGCCTGCGTTGTGTAAGACACTAGGCTGAGTTACAGGAAGGACGTAGGCTTGTTCTCCAGGAACGTATTCCCTAGGCAGGAAGAAAATACACAGAGGGGTCTGGAAACAGCTAGAGGAGAGCTCTTGACAGCGGAAGGGATGTAGGTTTCACGCAGATAAGGTAGACTGAGCTGTGAAGGAGCAGTGGATTTCCGGTAGTCCGGCAGAGAGAGCTGATGCTGACAGTCAGACAGGACCACGTGGGGTATGTTTGGAGATAACATGTGGTGCCAATTTGTTGGATCATATGAAAAGTGACCAGATTTTAAGCGGGACACCATTAACCGGGGTGGAGGTGGAGAGGTTCTTGATTAAAAATTTGGTCTATATGGAGCAACAAAAATCTTCATAGAATGCAAAAATAGTATTGTAATATATTTATTTTAATTTTTTTTCACATCACTGCCCTGGTGGGAGTAGGAAGCCCAGCCTTGCTTCTAGAGAGCTGCTGCTGGATTTGAACTGTCAATCCTGTGGGCCGCAGTCCTGCACATGACCACTGCACCACCGGGGCTCAATTATTTATTTTAATTTTTTTTTTGGTTTTTGGGCATCACTGCTCTCTGGTGGTGGGAGTAGGAGGTCCAGCCTTTGCTCCTGTGGAGCTGGAATTGAACCTCCATCCCAGTGGGCCGCAGTCCCGCACACAACCACTATGCCACCGGGGCTCAGCCCTATTTTAATTTTAAAACGCCGTGGGATGTGGACAAATTGTTAAAAAGCGGGATGTGTGGTCACCTTATATGAGGGACACGGACTGGGTGGTCAGGAGACTGGAAAGATACTGAGGCTGGGACAAAATTGAGAAAAGAATATGGACCATCTTTTGTAGGAATTCGGAACCCTTACTAGCGAGGTGCTGTCAGGGGGACACCAAGTCATTTTCAACTCATAGCGACCCCTGTGACAGAGCAGGACTGCCCCCCCAACGATTTTCCTGGCTGTAATCATTACAGCAGCAGGTCACATGTCATTCTTTTGCATTTACAGGGTGGGTTTGAATAGCCAACCTTTGAGTTAACAGCTGAGCTCTGAGCCATTGCTCCCTGCTGGCTCTCTCTGAAAGTACCTGGAGATGGAGCTCTGAAATCCAGGGAAGGAGATTCACTGGGAGTCAACAGCCTCCTGCTCAGTAAAGTAAGAATTATGAAAGTGCCTATAGGACAGAGTTCCAAAGCAGATGAAGGGAGAGAATACCGAAGATGCAGCCAACACTTGGTCATATCAGGGATTAGCGTGAGGCTGGTTGGGGAAAGAGAGTCTTGTGTGCTTCTTGACTTTGGAGATTTCCCTCATGTGGCCAGAAGTTAAGAGTATTCCCTAGTCTCCAGTGATTCCTCATTGGTTTCTCCTCTCAAGGTAAGTATTTGCCAGCTGAGCCCCGGTGGCGCAGTGGTTGTCTGTGGGACTGTGGCCCACAGGTTTAACGGTTCAAATCCAGCAGCAGCTCTCCAGGAGCAAGGCTGGGCTTCCTACTCCCAGCAGGGCAGTGATGCAAGAGAGAGAGAGAGAGAAAAAAAAAAAAAGAAACAAGACAAGTATTTGCCTAATTGCTGTCTTTTTTTTTTTTTTTTTAATTTTTAGGTATTTAATGAACTAAGGGCAGGTGTGTTCCCAGATCTATTTGATGACAAGGAAGTAGGTACACATTGAAAGTAATCAGAATTCTCTTCGCTTTGGTGCTATATTTCTTAGAATCGATTTTTATTATCATTACAGAAAAACCTTCTACAAGAACTACTCTCGCCAGATCCCAAAAGGAGATGTACCGCATCTAAAATATTGAAGACCTTGAATGATTGGAAGAGTTCTCCAGTAGAGAAGAGGCACTATACGTGTTAGAGCTCTCCTTGTTCTGATACGTGATTTCCCTTAACAAATCCAAAATCTGCTAGAACATATCAAGAGACTTTACATTTGGGTTTTATTTTTTTTAATCTCTAAAGTTGCATTAAAAAAAAACATTCTCGGGGCTGAGCTCTGGTGTTGTAGTGGTTGAGTGTGGGACTGCGGCCCACTGGCTTGGCGGTTCAAATCCCGCAGCAGCTCTCCAGGAGCAAGGCTGGGCCTCTCACTCCCACCAGAGGACAGTGATGCCCCAAAAACAAAAACAAAAATTCATTCTCACCTTTGACTCTTTTTGTATTCTGAAGATGGGGAAACTTTAATGTATTTTCTTTTGGGGGGGGCATCACTGCCCTCTGGTGGTGGGAGTAGGAGGCCCAGCCTTGCTCCTGGAGAGCTGCTGCTGGATTTGAACCTCCAACCCAGTGGGCCACAGTTCCGTGTACAACCACTACACCACCGGGGCTCAGCCCTATATATTTTCTTATATCAATTAATGAACAAATCAATAAACATTTACTGATTGTCTACCATATCTAGGCCAAGAATTTTAAAACATTCTTTGCTTTAATTGACTTACAATCCAACTAGAAAACTATGAAGCCCACAAAAAGAGAAGTGGTATTGCAATCTTTTTGGAAAACAATTTGTCATTATCTAATAAAATTGATGATACATATAGCCTCAAAACCATCACTTCCATTCTTATGTACATCCTTACAGGGATGTTCACAGAACCCCATTTAAAATAAAAGAACAGAAAACACTCTAATGCCCATTAAGAATAGGATGTATGAGTACAATGTATGCCACACACTGGAATACCATATGGCAGTGAAAAGGAATGAATTATAGTTAGGTATAGCCAACTGACAGGTATTAAAGGAGACAGGGAAGAGTGGAATAGAGTGCATCACATTTTGGAGATGCTGAATTAATTAATTGCAGATGATACAGGGCAAACTGTGGGAAAGGCAGGATGAGAGCTTAGGAGAAGTGTTGGCATTTCATTCATAACTAGAGATGGTGATTGAATCCAGGGAACTGCCAAGGGTCACGACCTCTTTGGGGAGGGGGTGGTCAAACAATCCTTTCACAAGGGTCACCCAATTCATAACAGTAGCAAAATTACAGTTATGAAGTAGCAACAAAAATAATTTTATGGGACTGAGCCCCGGTTGCATAGTGGTTGTGTGCGGAACTGTAGCCCACTGAGCTGGCAGTTCAAATCCAGCAGCACCTCTCCAGGAGCAAGGCTGGACCACCTACTCTCACGAGAGGGTAGTGATGCCCTCCCAAAAATAATAATAATTTTATGGTTGTGGGAGTCACCACAACATGAAGAACAATATTAAAGGGTTGCAGCATTAGGATGGCTGAGAACCAGTGAGTTAAAGAGATATGGTGAATATCTTCACTTAGATGTTTACTCTTCTATCCAAAGGTCCAGTCAGCACTGAATATTGGCGATTCTGTACCTGTGATTACGACCTGATCGGACATTTTCTCAGACGGTCACAGATAAAGGAACTACCACTGACAGACGTACTATTTAAGCCCCACATTTGGCTTAAATTCTAATTAATAATTATAGTAGGTTATACTATCAGGCAAATACAATCTCTCAAAGACAGATAACTTTGGGGATTCATTTGGTCAAAACACCTGAATTATTTTTCTGTGATGGCAAAAACAAATCATCATAGTAGTAGTGGCTTAAAAGAATATCTGTTCTCTGGAAGCCAGAAATCCAAACACAGCTTCATTGATCTAGAGTTAGGAGTGCTTCGTGGGTGTAAAAAGTGAACATACTTGGCTGCTAATTGGAAGGGTGGAGGTTCGAATCCTCCAGAGGCATCTCAGAAGAAAGGCCTGGTGATCCACTTCTTAAAACCCAGCCACAGGCTGAGCCGTGGTGGCGTAGTGGTTGGGTGCAGAACTGCAGCCCACAGGGTTGACGGTTCAGGTCCAGCAGCAGCTCTCCAGGAGCAAGGTTGGGCTTCCTACTCCCGCCAGAGCAGTGATGCCACACACACACACACGCACACACACGAAAATCAGCCACTGAATTCCTGGGGAGTTCAAGTCTACTCTGAGGCCCACAGGGTCACCACAATTTGGTGTCAATAGGTAGTTGGGTTTTTTTCTTTTTTTTGCTTTGGTCTAAATGGGCAGGGTTTGCGCCCTCTGGGGACTTTAGCAGAGAATCCATTACGTATTTCTTTCCTCTTCTAACTGCTGGTGCCGGTTTTCATTCCTTGGTGTGAGGCCTCTTCCTTCCTCCATTGTCCGCCCCCTTGGTTCAATTGCCTTTCTTCTGACAGCCTTGGAAACTATGGAGCAGCGGTACTCTGTCCTACAGGGTTACCATGGGTTGAAACCTTCCACGGTGGGTGAGTGTATTCAAATTACCCTGTTTCTTAGAAAGGAATGTGTGAAATCTAGACTAACCTTCCCAATCGCTCCAAAGCCTCCTTTTCTGTAGAATTAAGGCCTGCAGGCCTGGGGTGGGGGCGGGGCTTTAATCAGTCTACTACACATGATTTCTCTGCCTTCCCTTTTATACTTCTCTGACCACGGGGTGAAAACAAACACTCTTAATATTGCAATCCTGTAGATAGGTTTGTCATCTAGGGTCCATCCTTGTGATTCACAGATTCCCCGTCTGCAGAGCTGAGTCACTGTAACCTACACTCAGTGCTCAGAGTTGCTGTCACGGCTGTCCTCAGGCCTGCCCAGAGCCTGGGGAACTTTCAGTTGCTGACATCTGAGGTCAAACCAGACAGTGCTCTGCCTTCTTGTTTCAGTTCTAGTAGGAATCCATACGGTTTGTGTGGTCTGGCGTTCAAACCCCAAACTACTGCCATCTGGCCCATTCCCACTCAGAGACACACACCCCCCCCCACCCCCCAGGGCAGTGTAGAACTGCCCCTGTGGGCTTCTGAGACACTAACACTTTACAGGAGTAGAAAGTCTCCTTTTTCGGGGCTGAGTCCCGGTGGCGTAGTGGTTGCGTGCGGGACTGCGGCCCACTGGGATGGAGGTTCAATTCCAGCTCCACAGGAGCAAAGGCTGGACCTCCTACTCCCACCACCAGAGGGCAGTGATGCCAAAAAAAACCCCAAAACAAAACAAAATGAAAGTCTCCTTTTTCTCCCTGGGAGAGACTGGGAGTTTCAAACTGCTGACTACCAGACCTCCTGTGGTCTGCTTAGTACTACCTTTTCCCTAGTTTGGAACTCGTAGGGGTGATTCCGCTATTTAAAATAACTCCCAACCTTAGGGCTGAAGTGCTATGCAGTTTACCTTACAAAGAAAATGCCAAGCATTAAATAAGCTTTATGGATTCTGACAGATACATTTAAAAGTCTTAATGTGACCCATTAAATAAAGTGTCTTTAATAATATATGACCAGGGTTTCACAGGTCCCTAACCTTCTGTTTCTCTAAGGAGGAATGGCCTAGTATTCGCTCATTCACTGGATCTAAGACTTTGCGAACTCCCACTGCCACGATGAGGCTAGCGTCGGCTGTATTTCTCTGCTTGCCGACCCCCCACATATCGAGCTATCTACCTCACAAACCGAACTCCTAGCTTTTGACACGGGCTCTTCTTTCCTCTTCTCTTTTGAGTAGGTGTCTCTGGGTAGCAGCTTGGCCCATGGGGCTGGGGTCTGCAGCTATTTGATTAAGGAGTGGCTTCTCACTGTAGTTCAGGGTTCCTTACCAGGGTCGTTATTGGACTGGGGGTTGGTTGGTGGTTGTCCTGCACATTGTAGGGTGTTGAGCGTCATCCCTGCTTTCTCCCCCTGAGCAGCGCTGGTTGACAGCCAGTGCTGTGTGTCAGTGGGTCTTCGCGTCATCTCTGGACCACGAGCACCAGCACAGGCTGCGACTTGATTAAAAAAAAAAAAAAAAAAAATAGCGAGCTGAGCCCCAGTAGCATAGTGGTTGTGTATGGGACTGCGGTCCACAGGGTTGGCGGTTCAAACCCAGCAGCAGCTCTCCAGGAGCAAGGCTGGGCCTCCTACTCCTACCAGAGGGTAGTGATGCCCACAAAACAAAACAAAAGCCAAGCTCCCTGTCCTTAAGTTGATGCAGACTCACAGTGACCATCTAGGACAGCGCCGAGCCGCCGGGGAGTTTCCGAGGCACTCACTATTTCAGGAAGGAGAAAGCTCCGTCTTTCTCCCTCCAATGACTGGTGCTTTTCGAACTGCTGACCTTCAAACAGCAGCACAATGTGTAACCATCATGCCTCCAGAGTGCCTTTGGGACTGGTCCAAGAGGTAAACATTTTCGACCCCAGCCCAAACCTGTTGAAGCAGAACCTGGAGAAATGAACCCAGTCATCCTTTTTCAAAGTCCCCCTAGAGACTCAGATGCACTATGAAGCGTGCACAATTATCTAGGACCATGTGCTCAATGGGGAGAGTCTGCCCCACAGGACAGTTGGCAATGTCTAAAGACAGGGTTTCATTTGGGAGGTTTCTCCATCACTCACACCCACCAAGGATGTTACTGGCGTCAGTAGGAGGAGGGGGGTGGGGATGATGTTGGACGGCCAACAAGACACAAGATGGGTCTCCAAAACCAAGAACCATCCAGCCAAAAAGGTTGATATGCCAAGGTTCAGAAGCTCGGGATTAGGATTCTCAGTCGGGGTTTGGACATCCTGGAAGTCCACAAAATCCATTCACCAGTTGGTTTCCAGGGGTTGATTAAAAATAAACCAATGGGGCTGCCCTCTGGTGGTGGGAGTAGGAGGCCCAGCCTTGCTCTTGGAGAGCACTACTGGATTTGAACCTCCAACCCAGTGGGCCGCAGTCCCGTGCACAACCACTGCGCCACCGGGGCTCAGCCCTAAGATATCCTTAATAATATACAATGGCACTCATTTTCCAATTTCTACTGATGTTTGGCAAATAACACAACACAAATGTGTGTAAGGTACAGTGATTTGGTACATTAAAAGGCATTGCCTGTTTCTCCTTGTCAAGCTAGATTCATAAAGTGTCAAGATTCAGTTTTAAAGTTTCAGATTTCATGAAAATTAAAGCAAAACTCTTTTCCGTGTCATTATTTTCTAGTTAGGAAGTCAGACAAGGGTACAGTGACTGGACGTCCCCTTTTTTAACAATTTAACAACGTCCGTGGTTTTAAAATGAAAATAAATACATTACATACTATTTTTGCATTCTATGATAATTTTTGTTGCTATATATACATAAAAATTGTAATCAAGAGCCCCATTCCCCCCCCCCCACCAGGTCAATGGTGTCCTGCTTAAAATCTGGTCACTTTATAAGGGCCACATGAATATTTACTCATACTCTGGATTTGTAACTTTAAATGACCAAGAATGGAGGGACCATCTACCACATTCTAAGGCTAATCTGGTTCCATTCAGCGCTCAGGAAATGAGGAGCATGACCTTGGTGGAGTCATGGGTTCCATCAAGGTAATGCTGGCCTTCTCAGCCGAATTCTTCAGGAACCTGTCTGACATAGTCTAGACCCGTGGGCAGGTGGCTTGTCTCCAGAGTTGTTGAGGAGAGTAAAGGAAGCCAGTTCCTAGAAACACTATCCCATGTAAAACAATTCATGTGCCTTTGAGACTGGCATTTTCTTTTAGCCACTGATAAAAGTTTTATTTTTAAAAATATATCTTGAAATTTTGACACTCGAGATGTAAACATTAAGCAAGAGGTATGATCACACAAACGACATTTTCCCTATCTGTAGTCATAACAGTAGTGACTCGTTTTCTGTCAGTTAATGACTCTAAATCTCTACGTCCTCTCAGGACCAGGGGTAGTGAGGCCCAGGCCGGTCATCTACGTCTTGTGGTGACCCAGTGAATTGGGTTAGAGGCCAATCCAAGTCGTACCACTGACTGCCTTAACCTGACCAAGTGAAGCTTGCCCTTTGCTGCTTCTCCATGTGCTGTTCCTAATACAAAGGAAGCGGGCAGGGTCACTGGACGGTGAGCTGGATCTTGCACAGGTAGGGCCACACTGGCTGTACGACTCTCTCCAAGAACCATCATGCGCCACATTCAACCTCTAAGCACCAGTATGAACACTCAGGTGCTTACCAGACTCATTTTGAGTACTTTACTGTATTAGTTTGGGTAGACAGGAGAAACAAAACCATAGAAACTCTTAGGGCTGGGCCCCGGTGGCATGGTGGTTATGCAGCCCACTGGGATGGAGGTTCAATTCCAGTTCCTCAGGAGCAAAGGCTAGGCTTCCTACTCCCACCACCAGAGGGCAGTGATGCCTAACAATAAAAAACTTTATATACAAGAGCAACTGTATATCGAGAAAACATCCCAACCCAGTGCAGTTCAGGGCCTAAGTCTGCTATTAACCCCAATGTCCGATACCAATGTATAAAGTCCTCTTCAGACTCACAAATGACACCAGGACAAATCACAGGCCAGTGGGTGCAGTCTTGTGTATCCAGTGGCGGTAGAAATATCTCAGTGCTGGCAGGGGTCTCCCCATGGCTCCTCCCGTTTCCAGGACTCAGGGTCTTTCAGCATGCAGCCATGCATCTCATCAGCTGCAATGTCTCCCAGGGAATGTTGTCAGCAGAAAGTCTCCATGAAAGTGAACCGAGATAGATAGCATCTCCCACCTCCAAGAAGGAATTACCACCTTCCCCAGAATTCTCAGAGAAGGCCATGCCCACAGAGGTCTCATTGGCCATCTCCAGATTGACAGACTAGACTCCACCCCTACACTCTAAACCAGATTAGGTGACTGCCACGTTTACAGCATACACTGATGTCCTGAAGGACTCTCCTAGATGGAGAAGTCTGTAGGAATGTGGACTTTAAACCTCAGCTCCTGATTTTGACACCCAACCATGGAGGAGCGTGCCACCTGGTATGTCTCCATAGCAGTAGGCTCTCTGTGGCTGGTGGGATGAGGCAGAAGTTAAAACTATCATCCATGGCCAGTGCTTTCCAGGAGTTCCTAAATATAGCAAGCAGTTGGATCATGTGGTATTTAATATTCCTCTCAATTCTTAAATTTCTTCAGCAAAATCCAGCAGGTGACACAAACTGGTGACGCACATTTCTGTGCAAACTCAAGATTTTATCAAAAGCATTACTTTGTAGAACTGGTCAGAATTCAGAGAAGTGCCTCTAACCACAGTCTAATCGGGAGAGGGGAACTTTTCTTCTCCTTTGGAGGGAGAAGTACAGGAACAAGCTCTCCAGACCCTCCGGCATTCTTCTGAGAAGCATCCTAGGAATTGCTAATGACCCAGGGAGAAGCAGGTGGGTGCTCCAGCCTCGGCAGCTAACTGGCTCTGCCGCTGCTGCTGCTCTCAGCCACCTGGGAGAGGTGCTAGAGAGCCCTGCTGCAAAGCCAGGCCACCTTGATCTCTCTTTCAGTGAAAACACCTGATACATTGATTTCCCTCCCACCCTTGTGCCTTATTATTCAGTTTGTTCCCTGTGAGGAGAGGAAGATGATCACCTATTAGTGTCCTTAGACCAGAAGATCCCGGTAAGTCACATACTGGGATGGACCATGTCTATGACACTGCTCTGAAAGGGCACTGTGAGCTATGCATTGGGCAGCCAATCGCAAGTTGGGCAGGTCCTCGCCACCAGCCACTCCTCGGGAGGGAGAGTGCTCCCCTACAGTCTGAAAAACCCTAAATAGGCTCGCTTTGAGTTGGAGTCAATTCAATGGCAATGAGTTTATCACGTGAAATTACAAAAATGAATGAAACCGTTTATGAAAGGCCTTCTGTCCACACTGGCATGAAAATCTGGGAATTCTACTGCTATTTACTTGAGAAAATAGGAACGTTTTTTCAGGCTCCACTTTATTAGGGGTATTTTTAGTCGTGATCTGCAGACGTTGGTCCAGGGCAATTTGAAGATAAGTCTTCTTTATCTGCAATGTATGTGAGGAAAACAAAAGAGTAATACAATTTTTATAATAAACTACTCTAGAAAATTGTTTTCAATGTAGCACTGTGTCGTTGATTTTGTTACTTTTTAAACCAAGAGAAGATAAAAAGCAACAATAACTACAAAATCCACACTATAAAGTCCACAGTCCTTAAATACAAGGCAGCTTGGAAACATGTATGAATAGAGGAAGTACTTGACTCCATATGATATTTGTCAAGTTTAAATTACTCCCCCCTCTATACAACTAAAATTTAAACCATTTCGAGTTATATTTCCAATGTTAAAGTTTGGGGGCAATCTTCTATTCAGTTATATAAAAAGTATTTCTAACAATTCAATGTAATTTTTTCAGCTGTCTGTTGCTGAAGAGTTTTTTTTAAAAAAAAAACAACCCAAGGGCTGAGCCCCGGTGGCGTAGTGGTTGTGCGTGGGACTGCGGCCCACTGGGATAGAGGTTCAACCCAAGCAGCGGCTCCACAGGAGCAATGGCTGGGCCTCCTACTCCCACAACCAGAGGGCAGTGATGCCCCCCCAAAACCAAAAAGTATGAAAAAGAAATTCATCATATTCTATAATTGTTTCTTTTGATGTAGAAGATTGAAGATTTCTTTCCTGTACACTTGGATTCTGGAAAATGAGAAGAAGCCTTGAGAAAGTTTCAATGGTTTCTAAAACTGCCACTCTTTGAGACATTTGTTCCTCCCAAACTGCTGTCTGCATACAGGGAGACAGTCTCATTCCCCATTGGGAAATGTCAATTCTCTAAAAGTTCAAAACTAGCCACCAAAGAGTACTTGAAAAAGTCTTCTTACCTTCATAGGCTGTCCCGCACCAAATACAATACAGATGTTCTTCTCTTAAATAACTAGTTAATATTTGTAACTTTTCCAGTACCTAGATAGATGACACAAACACATGAATAATTTAGAGTGACAAGAACCATGGCTTTGTGAAGTCTTTTAAAGCATGCTGAACAAAGTCAAGAACTAAGGATATATATATATATATGTATATGTATATATATCCTATAAAGTAGTTTAATAAATATATTAAGGCTTAAGGTAACCATTGTTTTATCCAGAGGAGGATAGTTTACATCCTAGTCCATCCAAAACCTACTAGTTTACACCAGAATCTTTAAAAACAAAAAATGTACGGTATTACCATGAGGAATACCAGTGTTTTCATTCACTATATCTGCTTTCCACCTACTTATATCTGGCGGACAAAGAAGGATCTCAATTTTTCGATGGATTGAGGGGGAAAACAGTTGAATGGTCTGATCTGAAATGTTTACTTTTTCAGCAAAAAGCCTTCACTGATTTGCTTGGATAGTTAGTAACGCACCTTACAAATGAGGACAGCTGAACAGTGAGTTGGAAGCTCGTCTAAATACCAAGAATTGCTGTAAAAGGTCCCGAGGAAAGGGAAACAGTGAAACGTTACTTTTAATACATCCCAACCTTGAGATACAAGAAGCTGTCAGACTTGTTGAAAGGAAATTAGTTATCCAACACAAGAACCACCCTAGTCCAATACCCACTAAGGCAGGTTGTGGAGCCTCTCTCATCAATATCTCGGACTTCTAGCAAGAGATAGTCACAGACACTGAGGGTCAAGCACCCAGGTTTGCACAGGCAGAAACTCCAGCTACTAAACAGACTGCCCATATGTGCTGATGGAGAAGACCTGCTCACTTGTTAACCGGAAGGTCATAATTTTCTGTTATTGGAGACGGTACTATACCAGAACCATGTGTGCCATTTCCTAGCCACCCCGAGACTTTCACAGGTCTGCCAGATGCATCAGCTGTATGGTGGCTCCATATAACCAGTGTCCGGTAAAGGCCCTGCTGCTTTAAGGAGTCCACCTCTCCCATGTGGGTAGCAGGGAACCCACTGCCTTTTTGGTCAAGTTCTTATCAATGGTCTCCAACTCAAGTGGAGCAAAGGCTTTTCTACAACAATTTATATACAAGTAACTAGGAATGTCCATTCCTTTCTTCAGTCTCCACTTTCTATCGATCTGCGATTTTGTGTTGTATTGCTTATTTTGTTTGCTTGGCCTCAGGCTCTCTAGAAGTTTAACAGCAAACCATGTAGAAATTAAAATAATTTTAACTCTCAAGAAACTCATCATTTAAATCTAAGCTGAAATGAGAGAGCAAACTGAAGGTAAAGGCAAAAATTATGTGCATTTTGATTTGGGTCTTATAAAAGAAGCCCACAAATCAAGGGTTCTAAACCACAGGTGATTTTCCCCCCTCCAAGATTTGGCAATGTTGAAAAACCTTTGTGGTTGTCAAGAGTGGGTGGAGGTGCCACTGGTATCTAATGGTAGAGGCCAGGATGCTACTAAGCGTTCATTGGTGCACAGGTCAGACCTTCACCAAAAAAATGATCTGACCCCAAATGTCTGTGGTGCCTAGATTGAAAACACGGGCTACGATGGAATGGGTGCCAACACATACACTTAAATCTCCACTCTTGTATTCATCCTCATCTTGCTCTTCTTCCTCTTCTTCCTCTTCTTCACACTCCTCTTCGGGCTTCAACCAGTACCATATCTCCCTGGGAACCAGGATATTCTGAAAACACAGAATTAGTCTGCATTAAACATAGCTAAACGCTGTTGACAAGAGGGTCACCAGCATGTTCATTTTAACATGTAGTGTCATAGGTTAAGTGTTGGGTTACAACCTGTGAGATCGGGGCTCCAACATAAGACACAGTCAATTAATATGGCTCTGCTAGCCAAAATTTCTTATGTGATATAACTCTGGACTATCTGATCGAGTTCTCTATGACAGGATGAAGGTGGGGTTAAGTCCTGACTTTCGGGATTCGCTGCCAGGTGCTGTCTAGGCGATTCTGCTCATGGCCACCCCAGGTACACATGAACCAAACACTGCTTGCTCCTGTGCCATCTTCATGACTGTGCTTACGTTTGGCTCCATTGCTGCAGCCACTTTGTCAGTTCATTTTGTCATGGGTCTTCCTCTTTTTTTTTGCTCCGCTACTTTAGCGAGGATGCTGTCTTTTCCCACAGACTGGCCTCTCCTGATAACATGTCCAGAGTAAGTGAGATGACGTCTCGCCATCCTTTATTTTAAGGAGCATTTTAGTTGAACGTCATCCAAGGCAGGGTTTTTGGTTCTTTTCACAGTTCGTGGTATATTTCAATACCATAGCCCAACAAAAAGTATTTTTTCCTTTGTGTCTTTTTGCTGTTGTTGTTGTTGTTTGTTTTTTTGGGGGGGCCTTACTCCCCTCGGTGGTGGGAGTAGGAGGTCCAGCCTTGCTGCTGGATTTGAACCTCCAACCCAGTGGGCCGCAGTCCTGCGCACAACCACTACGCCACCAGGGCTCAGCCTCCTTTGTGTCTTATTCATGGGGGCTATTTGTATTTTAATGCAGGAGTTCCAACTCTGACAGACCCATTTTGGGTTTCAGAACATTGGAATCTTCATTTATTGTACCAACTCATCAATAGTCCATTGATTAAGACTCATCGCGGCCCTCTAGGATAGATTGGAACTTCTGTGGGTTTCTGAGGCTACATCTTTTTAGGGAGCAGAAAGTCTCACTTTTCTCTTGCAGAGCCGCTGATGGGTTCAAATAGCTGACCTTGAAGCTAGAAATAAACACATAACCCACCACGCCATCAGGGCTCCATATTGATCATACAACAACTTCTGCCCCCATTAAAACAAATTGGAACTGCCTGCTATTCAATTCCTAATACAGGCAAAGTGATATTTCGGGAACTCCAAGTTCATGTGATTTTCATTGTTCAAATACATGCTTGGATTATATAATGCCAAGTATTTCTTGACCTAAATATTTAGCCCAATACAAACTACTTTAAATATAACTATGTGCACATCCTCTTTCACAGGCTATCACTATATTAAAGTATGCTGAGCTTTTATGAGCAAGCAGAGTGCAAAGTGGTATATGGCATAATTCACAAAAACAAGAGCTGATGGGGAAAACTGGTGCCATTTTCGGAATCAGCAGGTCAAATGTACATAGAACTATCTAACATTCAAGGGACCAAAACGTGTGTTGGCTGGGGTATTCTTCCCCAGCACCATAATTCAAATGTCTTGACTCTTCTTCAGTATTCCTTAATCAGTGTCCAACTTTCATATGCATCTGATGCAACTGAAAATACCTTGGCTTGAGTGAAGGGCATCTTAGTCTTCAAATAGGGAGGTCTTGTGCAGCAGATGCGCCCACGTCACTACATTGTTTGATTTCTTGAGCGCGGACTGTAGATTGAAGCAAGGTAAAATCCTTGGAAAACATCGATCTTTTTCTCCATTTATCCTGATGCTATCTCTTGGTCCAGATGTGAGGATTTGGGTTTTTTTTACATTGAGTTGCAATCCAGACTGATGGCCGCTGTACTGTGGTCTTCATCAGCAAGTGCTTCAAGTTCTCCTCAATTTTAGGAAGCAAGTTTCTGTCAGCTGCCTATCACAGGTTGTTCATAAGTCTTCCTCTAATCTTGATGACATGCTCTTTTTCATACCATTCAGCTGCTCATGATTTGCTCGGCATATAGACTGAGTAAGTATGGCGAGAAGATTTACCCCTGAAACACAACTTTCCTGGCTTTAAGCCACTCAGTATTCCCGTGTTCTGGAATTTCTCTTCTCAATGCTAGCCATAGTTTTGTGTTTTGTTTTGTTTTTAATCCACACAATCAAATGTCTTTGTATAGGCAATAAAACACAGGTCAGCATTTCTCTGGTATGCTTTGCTTTCCGTCAAGATCTATCTGATGTCAGTCATGGTATCCTTGTTCCCTGTTCCCTTTTAAATCTGGTTTGAATTGCTGGCAGTTTCCTGTCAATGTACCACAACAATCCCAGTTGGATAATTGGCAGCACAGTTTTACTTGCATATGCTATAAATGATATCATTCAATAGTCTTCACACTCGGCTGGGTCACCTGTCTGTGGATCTCTCCCAGTCATTTGGCCTACTAGTTGCCTTGCAGATTGCTTAGCACAGGGGAGTGAGAGCTTCCGGTGCCTCATCAACTTGGTGCAACCTTGGTCGATGCTACTGGTATTTGAAATACTGATGACATAGCTTCAGCATCACAGCAACATGGAAGCCACAACAGTGTGACAAACTGACAGATAAATGGTAGATGGTAAATCATAAAGGATGGGAAAACAGTGAAAGCGGATAAAAGACTTGCCTTCTGGGTGTCCAACTGCTGACAAGCTCGCTGGCTTCTTCTAAGGTCTCCCTCTAACTTCATTTCTTCTTGCTTGGTTTTAAGTCGCATTCTAATTAAATGGGAGGAAAAAGAGCACACATGTCATCTATATAGTAGCTCCTTAGCCATCTTATAGACTTAAGAAGGGTTATTAAAGAAGAGGGAGACCCTCAATGATATGGATTGATACAGTGGCTATAACAAGAGTTATGAGGATGGGACGGGACTGGTAGTACTTTGTTCTGTTGTACACTGAGTTCCTACAGATTAGAACCTATTGATGGCACCTAACCACCACCACCACCACTACCACCTCCACCTCCACCATCACCTCCTCCACCACCACCACCACCTCCACCTCCACCACCTCCACCTCCACCTCCAC
>PVJH01036745.1:0-18527 GCA_004026705.1 Nesogale talazaci | reverse complement strand
TCCCGAGCCCAAGATGGCTCCATCCTTAGAAGGGAGAAATACATTGGAATGGTGAATGAAGGAAAGTGAGGGAGAGGGTGCGAGGAGGGGGATGTTCTCAAAATACCTGGACATTCCCCAGCCTT
Organism: Nesogale talazaci; assembly: GCA_004026705.1. NCBI lineage: Eukaryota > Metazoa > Chordata > Mammalia > Afrosoricida > Tenrecidae > Nesogale > Nesogale talazaci. The sequence continues at coordinate 18,402 of PVJH01036745.1, read as the reverse complement.
GTGGGTTAGCTTTCGATGCCCTAACCTATCACCTGTGACTCCAGTGACCTTGACAGAGTCGGGTGACAGAGTTGGAAAAGATGCCGCCAAAAATATCCCTGAAGAAGAACTGCCCACCTTGACCCTCGTCTCCAAAAACACAAGAGGGGAGATGGACGGAGGGCACGGTCCAGGAGAGAAGACAACAGACTACTGGGGCGAGAGAGAAGACAGACGGACAGCCACCCACAGCCCAGCGGAATCGCCCACGTGCCTGCTGCTCCTCATCTTGAGCAGAACTGCAGTCAAGTTCAGTGATAGCCGGTGATGGCCACAGCCTTAAAACCATGCCAGGTCTGTCCTCAGATGCTGAGCTCGGATGCTGAGCTGCTCCGTCCCCCACAGCCAAGCCGTCTTTCTGCTGCAGCATCGTGGCTCGTGGGCCAAAAGGGGTGCTTAGGGTCAAGTCACCATGCATGCACCTGTTGCTGAGGGGGTGGGATCCTTGTCTACATTTTGGAAACACTGGATTAGACAACATGAAATAGGGTGCTTCAGGGGCTTTCCCTGGGGACACACTCTGTGACGTTCCCAAAGTGATTCAGGAGGCCACAGTTTCCAAGGAAACTTGGCCCAGGATCCCTATAGATTGTCACGGAGTGTCACGTGCCTCCGCTCACAGAACGTCCTTTGGGAGAGAAAGTCACCCAGGTATGCAGTTGGATCTGCCCGTCCATCTGCAGCCACGCCTGACCAGTGCTCAGGGAGCGCTGGGTCAAGAGAGGGTCAAATGGATCTGGACTCGAAAGATGGATGCCCACCTCCTGTCTCAGTTCAGGGAGACCCTGGGGGCGCCTCTAGGGGTCTGAGCAAACCCCAGGAGAAGAGAGACTTGTTGTCAAAGGTCTGGGCATCCCTGAGTCATGCTGAGTGACCCCTGGTGACCTGGCCCATGTGCATGTGTCCATGCACTGATCTTGGCTGCCAGGCTGGAAAAGCTGGGGCCAGGGGCTCTCTGAAAGAACCATGTTCACCACAGCCCTCATCTGCAGAACCCCAGGGGGGGGGAGTGGATAGGGGGGAGAGGGCAGACCGAGACAAGAAAACAGAAGTTTGCATTTGAACCGGGTGGTTTTGTTTTTTTATCTGTTTGCAAATGTTCAGTGTAATGGTTTGAAACCCAGCCGTGTAGCTGTGGACGCCCACACGCAGAGCTGCAGCGTGAAGCGCTCTCTCCGGCAAGCCACATCCCCAGCAACGGCCATTACCCATCCCCACCCAGAACGGGCTCAACACCCACCCCCCGTGCCCCTCGCCGCCCCCCAACGCCCCTCCACACACACAAGTCCTTTTCTCCTTCTTCTTCCTCCTCTGTTATTTTTTTTTTTCCTCTTTAAATCTCCAGCACTCGGGTTTCCTCTAGAGAAGGCAGAAAGAGAAGCAGGGGCAGAGATGGGACAAGCATGGAACCACCACCGGCTTTCCGGAGTGCGCGGCGGCCCCCACCTGCCTGTGGACTGACCCCTGAAAGGTGAGAGAGGACTTTGTGCTTTCTTTGTCCATCTGGAGGTCTGGGAAGCCAGGCCGGATGGCAGGATCTTATCACACAGAGCCCTGGCTGCTGCTGCCGAATGGTTCCATCCGGCACGCAGGATGGATGCTTCCTCAAACACACGCAGTGTCTCTCACACACATCCCCCCTCTCTGCAAGAGCCCCCCGGGGAGCGCCTCTCACCAAGGGCATCCTGATCCTCCCTCCACCTTCCAGTCCAGCCCACCCCCCACCGCAGCTCTGGATGAGGGGCGATTCCACCCTTCAGCTGATGGCTTCTCCCTCAGATGGGCACGCTGCTACCTGTCTGTCCCCCTAGAGGAAGCAGGCCCAGGCTCCCTGGACCAGAGGGAGTCGTTGCCCAGCCGAGGGCATGCGGGGGGGAGCCTGGTGACTCCCAAGCCCAGTTATCAGAAGCAATCAGACCCAGCTTGCCCCCACTCATCGGTCGGAACGAGATTGCGTCCCGGGTCAAAATCCACAAAGTCTAAAATAGAAGGGGACGGTGATCAGAAACTCAGCCATGGAGCATTTGTGTGTGGGGTGGACGAGGCACGGGCGTGCTCAGGACAGATGACAGGGCGCGGCCCTGTGGGAGCCAGGAAGAGGGACCGGGAGACAAGAGAGGGTTTCCTTGCTTACAAGCATGTTTGTGATTCAGAGGGAAGACGAGCCGGGGGCATGTGGTGGTGGTGGGGGGCACGTGGGGGTTCAGCCCTCTGGACGAGAAGGAGGGAGAGTGAGGAGGCTGAACCAAGATGGAAAGGCAGACGGAGAGCCGCCCTGGAGCCGGCGTGGAGCAGGCTCACGAGCTCCGTGCTGTCTGTGCAATGAGGTGGGGGGGTGGGGTGGGGGGAGCAGTTGCCATAGAGCTATTTTTAGAGTTCCCACGAGCGGCGGTTCCATGGTGCCTGGCATTAATTAATGTCACAGGCATGTTCCTAGTCACATGTTCCGGAGGGTCTTCGCATGTCCTTCCCGTGAGCTGGTCCTCCCGGATGGGCCCTGTCCGGTGTCCCGGGGGGCTGGTGGCCTACCCAAGATGTGCATCCTGCATGTCCCGCTCCCGCCCTTGTCCACGCCAGGTGTATCCGTTCACGTCCTGGCCCTCGTCCTTGGCTGCCTGGCTACTGGCCAAGGGAAGACTGCAATTGTTAGGGTTTGTTTTCCAAAAAGGAAAGGCCATGTGAGCCTGTAATTGGAAAAAAAGATGTTGGCTCCTGCCTTGGGACTTTTAACAAATGGCTTAGGGGGGCAACTCTAGCACTGCCAGGAAGGGGAATTAGACCCCCAGCCTCCCAATAAAGCTGACTCAACAGAGTAGTTCCCTCCTGGGGACCACGGCCGGCACCGTTTTAGAGAAGGTGTCATGCTGTCGACGGATGAGGGGACAGGGCTGAATGTGTGCGTGTGGCTAATCGGACCCCCAAAATATGTCAGCCTCTGAGAGGCGAGGCCGTACGTTGGAAGCGCAGTTCTGACACCCAATTGTTTGGGGACCTGTGTCACGTTTTGTGAGGTGACAACAGGGGCAGGCAATGCAAAGGACAAGGAGGGGCATGAAGGTCCCGCTGTTCCCATGTTTGGGGCAGCCGTGTTTATGCGTGAGCCACAGTCATCATGTCCAGAAGGCAGTGCACTGCATCATGGCCCACAACTAGGAGATTTGTTCCTTCCAACCAACCAACCAACCAAAATCCAACAATCCCAAATTCCTCACTGTGGGGGAGTTGATTCTGACCCCAATCCATGCTGTCAGACAGAGCACGACTATCTTCCCCAGAGGGTTTCGGAGGCTGTCCGTCTGTACGGAGGCCAGCAGTCATAGCGCTCTCCCTGAGAGCTCTTGGGGGGCTCCAGACACCCTCTCTTTGGTGACCCGTGGAGCTCTGTAACAACCCCTGCATCAGCAGGTTCCTTTGGATCTCACTTTCTCTCTGAAGTTGTCCAGCATCTTCTACCTCTGTCTTAGACTTGGTGCCCTGGGGTGGCACAGGCGTTTAAGCACTTTGGCCACTCGCAGAGAGATGGGCAGTTTGCTCTAGAAAGCTGGGAAGACTGTACAGAGGGCAGTTGTCTTCTTAAACAGCTGGGGGGGGTGGGTGGTTACCATGAGCAGAAGACACCTTGCCCGTCCCTGGTGGCTGTAGAGCCAGACTCAGCCATAGGCTAGTTAGGAAACAGCTCAGGGACATTTTCCAAGGGTACAACCTTCCTTTTGTTCCTAAGTCCTTTGCGGTGGGGCCTGGCTGACGTCCCCAATCACTTGGCGTCAGGGCTGCGCTTTCCACTTGTGGAAAGCATAGACAAAGGCCCACACCAGCACTCCTGTTGACGCAGACATGCAAGCAAGGACGCAGCTCTCCTATGACCAGGTGCTCAAGGGGCACTGCCACCCTTGTGTTTCTGAAGCTCTTGTCTCAAGGAAAAAGTCACCACCCCACCCAGGGTGTAAGCCAACAGGGTGGCTGGGGCCCCAGGTCTCACGCTGGCAAGGAGGGTCAAGGGCATCCTCTTGCCCAGACAGCTCACCCAGCTCAGCCCCGTGTCTGGGAGTCCCGCCCTCCTGGCCACACTCACATACCTGGAGCCCCATTGGTCATGTTGACCTGGGTGAGGCAGGCAAGGTGCTTCCTCGGGGCTGGCCAGAGGCTGTAGGATGGAGCCAGGAGATGGTCTTGCTGTTAGTCAGGAGGTCCTCTGGCCTCTCTGGGATGACCACATCTGTGGCTATAGGCAGATGGGATCTGCATGTCTCTTGGCGCAGCACATGAGACAAGTGGCCTTCAGGCCCTGCCCTCTGTTTAGGACCCGATCAGAGGACACCACTAGAGAACCGATGGAACCTTCTGATGTGCCAGCTAGAGTGCCCTTGCTCTCTGGTGGCTTTCAATGCACCAGCAGGCCCGTGTGCACAACAAGATGGAAAACTAATGATGGACTACCCAGTCTGTGGGGACCCCGGGGACTCCGCGTGTGTCGCTGTAGAACAGAGTTCTACTGGGCGGTCAGCCATGCTGTGTTGGAATGAGGTTCTTCAGCGATCTTTCTCCTCACGGGCCTCTGGGTGGACCAAACCTCTGGCTTTCCAGGCAGCAGCTTAGTGCTAGTCGTTGACCCCTCCTAGGGCCCATACAACCAAGAGAGGCTGCCAACTCTCGGTCCCTGTCTCGATCGGTCACTCAGCTGCGGGGCAGCTGTGCTTAGGACGTACCCTGTGCTGGGCAGAGGGAGCAAACACCCCACCTTGCCTCTGCCCACCTTTTCTGTAGCACTGTGAGATTTGTGCTGTCCCAGGTCCCGCTTTGATGGAGAGGACATGAAGTCTTTAGCAGTTTAAAGTCTGCAATACACACACACACACACAATTGGAATTCCTCCCATGCTACACCCTGAGGTCATACGGTATACTAACACAAACAGCTGGCATGGGAGTGGACACCCTGGGGGCTGTGTCAGTGGTCCACAGCTCTGTCCCTTCCCAAAGTGCCCAGCCTAGCTGGCTGAGCCTGAACTCTGAGGACCAGGTGGCAGGTCCCCCAGACAGAAAGCAATGAGCTCATGCCCTCATACATCTCAGCAAGGATTCCCAGGGCAAGCGGGAAAGAGAAGAGACTTGACGTCTTCTTCCACAAGCACAGCAAGCCTCGTGGTCTCAGCCCTGTTCAGTTAGGGAGGGCCTTGGCTGACGGTGTGAAGGGGGGAGCTGGGCAGTGGGCCTGAGCCAGGGCGACCTCCTGCACCCCCTGCCACTCCCCTCTTCCTCTGTGACCACTGCGGGGCTCACATCCTGAGAGGGGGCCCTAGAAATCCGGCTGTTGATGCAAACACACGTGCCCTTTGACACAGGAAACGGGGCCACACGTTCACATGGTCGTCGCCAGCTCTCCCCCCGCCCCAGCAAGCCAGAGGGGAGCGGATTTCGGATTTTCACCTAAATTAGGAAACACGTGTGTCCTCTCTCCCTCGCCCCTCTCTTCCCTGTCCCCAGCACTTCTCAATAGACCCCCTACTTAACCTCTGGCCTCCCTTCCTACTGAGGGTGGGCGGCTCCCCGTTCAGGAAGCAGGGGCCCAGCTCTGGTGGGCTCTGTGGAGGCGTGGGAAAGCAGGGGAGCGGGCTATTGTTGAAGCGGCGTCCCGGGTCGCAAGGGGCCTCCGGAGACAATGCACACAGGCCGGGGCCCCTGCGGATTTCAGGTGGACAGCGGACCTTCCTGAATGAAGCCCCAGCCATGGCCCTGGGACGGTGTTGGGCTACTAGCTGCGAGGCCAGAGGTTGGACACCCCCAGCCACTCTGAGGGAGAAAGATGAGGCTTTTTGCTTCCACAAAGAGTCTGGGAAACCCGCAGAGACGGTTGGTTCTAGAGGGCAGGGCGGCCAGAGCAGGCAGGGTCTTGATGGCAGTGTGTTTGGTTCAGTGTTTGGTTCCGTCAGAGAGGCTGGTAGGTTTGAACTACCCATCATCCACGGGGTGCAGGAAGCCCACGGTGCCACAGGGATGCCATTTAAATCTAAGGATACCTCAAGCCCAGCACAGTGTACAGTGGGAGGTTCTCTCCAAGGGGCCTCGAAGAGTGCTTTGAAAATTGGGATGAAGAGAAAATGGAATTTCTCCAGACACTTTTTGTGGCGTTCACATTTCCCTGGGTCTTCACTTCCCCTTTGCAGCCCGTGTCTCAGCTGGCTTCCTATGGCCACCACATGGGAGAGGAGACTGGCTTCTCCCCAGACATCTGCTGGGTGTACCAGAAGGTACAGGGTGTAGGCAGGCCCTAGGCTCTGCCCTCCCTTCTGTGTGCACATGAGGAAGTGGACTGGGGGCTGCCGTAGAAGCCCGTGGATCTGTCTTCCCCCTAGTACTCGCTGGTGTGGATGGAAAGCGTGGGCACAGGGAACCCTGCTTCCAAGGCGGGCGTGGTAATGACAGGCTGGCTGGGACACACTCTGCGCAGAGCTGGGGAAGGCTGTGTCAACACATGCAAATTATATGCAGGTGCACTTGGCCCACCCCTCGGGCTCCCCTACCGGAGCCCCGCCTCCGGCGGCCGTGGGTGCCCACAGGACAGGTGTTGAGCCAGGAGTCCATGTTCAGGGTGGCACTTGGGCTCGGTGGGCGGTGTGTGCGCTCACGTGCTCTGCGTGCCTGGGGGTGCCGGGGGCTCTGTGGAGGTGGCTGCCTGCGCTGGGGGTGGGGGGTGTGCTGATGCGTGCGTGACTTGCCACCGTGATCCAAGAAGTCCCGGGGAGTCACGTGGCTCCTGTCTCCTGGGGCAACCCCTCCACTCTCCAGAGGGAAAGTGGAAACACTCCCTCATCCTCCTCCTGTCCAGATGCCCAGCACTTGGGGCCCTGCCGGGGTAGGCTCAGAGAGCAAAGACCCTGCTGGCATCGTCCACCAGGGCTTCAGGGGCCTCACGACCCCTCTGACCTGAGTCTCCTGTTCTCTACCCCCGCATGCCTGTGCCTGCCACTGTCCTCCCTGTAGGATGAGCTCAGTGATATTCAGACCAGGCCAATGCATCCTCCTGCCTCGGGAGCCAGAGTGCGGACTCCCCAGGAGAGAGTTCTTCCTGGGATCGGCCAGTTTGGGGCTGGGGGTGCTGTCCTTAGCGTTGAAAAGCTGGGTCCCTAAGTTGGTGCCAGCGGCGTCCTGGGTGTTAGGTGACGCGCCCCAGAATGGATCCCAAGCTCAGGGTTTGCTGGTGGGGAGGGGGCTGCAGGGGCCCCCTCTGGGGCATTACAGTGGAAAGGGAAGATGTCTGAGGAGGACACAATGGGACCAGATAGCTGAGGCCCAAGTGTTGTCTTTGCCGACACTGTCCCAGTGGGCGCGTACACGTGTGCCTCAGCTTCCTTGTTTGTAAGATGAAGCCTGCTCGCAGCAGTGTGTGTGTGTGTGTGTGTGTGTGTGAGTCATTCTGATACGTGGTCCCAGGTTTTGTGGGTTTCATGTGGGCAACCGTGTAGGTTTGGGGTTCTACTTTGGGCAAACAGTAAGTTTCCTGTTCCATGTTGGTTGACGAGGAAGCTTGAGGGAACCACTTCAGTGGAAGGGCAGGCTTGCGGTCCCACCCCACCCCCCACCCCCTGCCGTTTGGGTGTGCAGATGCAGGGAAGGGAAGACAGTGTACCACGGAGGTGTGCACAGGTGTGTGAGCTCTCCAAGGTCATGGATGCACCCGCATTCACCTATCCCATGATGTGTCACACACTTTGCTAGACCACGTGACGGTGGCCAGCTCAGAGCTGGAGCCCAGTGCTCTCGAGGGTCAGGGATTGTCCAACAGGTCATCCTCCATTCCGTCGTTGCTGCTGGGTGCCCTGCTGTAAAACTGCCACTCGTGACAAGCTCACTCCACCCAGTTGAATGGCCCCACAGAGTTTGTCAAGGGAGTGGGTCACCTGGTCTCTTTCTCGAGGAGCAGCTTGGAGGGTCAGGACCGCTGGCTGTCCAGGACTTCTGGTCTACTCACCACCCAGAGGGCCCAGGACTCTCTGCCTGGTCAGGAAAGGGCCAGTCAAGAACAATCTCTGAAGCGGTGGTCACCCAGAGGAGTGGAGAGAACCCATCAGGCAGTGGGGGTGCCTGCGAGCCCTTCCGCACGCTGAGGGGGAGTCTGGGTGCCGTGACAGAAAGTGGGGTTTAAGGAGGGACTCTGAGTCAGAAGAAGGCCACTCCCTCAGGCCCTTGTCACTCAGGGCCCATCCCATCTGAAGCGTCAGATTGGGTACTTTGGATCCTGACAATGAAGTTTTAGGACATCTCTCATATAAGACATGTAAAATGATGGCTTTCCTTAGCGAATCCTAAAACAGGGATTCCAATGGCACCGAGTATTAAATATCAAGGTGTGTTGACCAGGTTTCAGGAACATGGAAAATGATGATGGACAAAAGACAGAGACCAGCAGGAAGACCCCTTCCCCCCTGAGGTTCCTGAGAGCGCCTGTGGTGAGGGAGGAGGACTCCGGGGAGGAGTAGGGTGGAGAGGGGTCATGGGAGCAAGTGCTCCCTAACAATTTAACTGCAGGGACCTGGGACGCAAGGCCAGGCTGGGGCTTCTAAAAGCATCGTCTTCTCCCTCGGCCATATCAGGGTCCGTGAGTAAGAATCGACTCGCTGGTAAGTTTGTTTTGCTTGTGGTGAATCAGGTGGGCATTTCAGCATTTGTACGCATCCGGTTTCATCTCTCATTCACTGCCAGCCATCGCTTCAAGGGGCCGTCACTGGTCCTGGGTCTTCCCTGCCTTTCCCACCTCCCTTCCTCCTCCTTTTCTAAGCCTTTGGGATACTGTCTTGGGCAAACGCCGCCCTTTGGATCTCAGACGGGTGGTGGCTCTCAGGGGTGCGTACCTCCTAGCGTCAGCGTTCTCTTGTAGCCCCGTCTGTGGTTGGGGTGAGACTTGAGCTCTGTGCTGAGTTTAATTCCAGATTGGAAGAAGGACGGAGGGCTGTCACCTTGGGAGTCTTCCCACCTTGATCCCACCAGGCCCGTGGGAGTTTGGTTTGCCATTGATAAAGGACTGGAGGATGGATTTGAGCAGGGGCAAGGTGAAGGCATGTCATTGAACTCTGGCTCCCTTGGGCCCATACGACAGGGCCATGGTCCCGCTTGGCCTACCTCCATCCTCCACTCAGGTCACGTAGGCTCTGGTCCTGAGGCCCACTTCGCACTCACCCCACTGCCCACTACACACTTGCTGCAGGTGCCCTGTGCTGTGGCCCCTGGCCTCCATGCCCCGAGTTGCCAGGGACAGCAGGGAGGAGCCACCAGGACTTGACCTGATAAGACTTTTCAAGGGGTTTGGCTCTAGACATTGAGGTGGGGCTTGTCTTCTCAGTGGATTCCCCTGGGGTTCTGGGGAGGTGCTCGGACTTACCAGAAGGAGAGGATGCTTCCCTGCGGGGTGCACTCCAGGGGCCTCAAGGTGAAGGACTGACTCATGACAGACTGTGTTCAAGCAGCCTGGGCTCATGGTTCCTGCCTGACCAGGAGGCTGCAGAGACATGTTGGCTGCTACCAGGGCTAGACAGTTCCCTTGTGAAGAAGCCTGTGTGCGTCTCTCCATCCTACATACTCCAAACTATGGCGACAGGGCACACAAGAGCTCTGGCCCCACGATCTTGTAGACAGATTGACAGGCCTCCTGCCTTATATTTGTAATGAACTTTTTTTTTTAATTTTAAGAAGAAACTCCTTTCCCCCAAATATAGGAAGAGATTTGCTTGATCGCTGCAGAAATAGCCATTACACAACAGTAGCCAAACCGCGATGACACCCACGGCATCCCATCATGCTCTGCAACCCTCACCAGTGATTTGGCCTCGCTCCGACTCACGGTGACCCCATGAGTCCTGAACCAGGAAGCAGAAGGGCTCCCTGGAGTCTTCTTGCCCGTGAGAGTTCAGAGAGCAGATCGCCGAGTCTTGCAGAGTCCCTGGTAGGCCGAGGCCCTCTCCATGAGCTGAGTGGAGAGCTGAGCCCCTGTGTCGCCAGGGCTACGTGGCGCGAGGCTAAAGCGACCCAATTCACTGCCGTCAAGTCAATGCCAACTCACGGTGACCTCTTATAGAACACCCAACTCGTGGCCATTGAGCAGATTCAAAATCGTAGCGACCCATGAGAGGGTGGCATTGGCCCTGGGGGTTTCCAAGACTGCACACCTTTCCTGGAGTAGTGACCCCCATCTTTCTCCTGAGGTGCGCCTTATTCAAGCAGAGAGTGCGGGGAAGACGGCTCAAGCTCTTGTCTTGTATTTCTTGGGAGCCACGGAGTGGAAGCGTGTGCCTTGCAGCCAGACTCTAAGATTCCCCCGTCCACCTCTCTCTCATCTGTGGAAATGGCAACGTGCCTGCCCCTCAAAGGCGGAAACCTTCTGCTGCAGCTCCAGAAGCTGTCTGGCGGTGGATGTGGTGTGGGGCCCGAGGCAACAGGACAGAGAGGAATCACTCCACAGCGTCTGGAAGCCCGATGTCTCCACAGCAAGCAGTCCTGGGGACGCACACGGCTGCTAGCAGAGAGGCGCGTGGTTCAACATCACCCCGCGGCTTCCTGGTAACACAGACCAGGCAACCTGCTGCTACACAGGCCATCCAGCCAAACCTACTGCCGTGGGAGCCCAGAAAGGACTCCTGAGACTGCAGCTAGTCAGTGGAGCACACGGCCTCATAGTTCTCATGCCGAGGAGCTGGTGGCTTTGAAAGGTCAACCTTGCCTTCCATTGGTAGATTGACACCCAAGCCACAGCACCACTAACCTAGAGAACCCTACGGATAGTTCTACTCCATTAAACAGTGCTGTTGTGAGTTGAAAATCGACTAGGGACACGCAGTAACGACGATGTTTTTTTTTTTTTTTTGATAAGAGCAGATCACCAGGTCTTTCTCCTGGGGAGCTGCTGGATGGGTTTGAATGGCTAAATTGTGGATTAGCAACCAAGTGCTTGATCACTGCACCACCAGACGTCCTTCAGGTCAATGGTATCAAGGATGACATTTTTCCTGTGGCCTAAAAAGCTCTACAGGTTCTTTCATCTCCCTGTAGTTTCTGGCACTCTTCTCTTTGCTCTCAACTTGGCAGGTCCATTACCCTTCTGTCAGCTTTCTTGTCTTACCAAATGCGTTCTCACCTCAGAACCTGTGCACTCTCCGCATCCTATGTCTGGAATGGCCTGACCTACGGGGTCCTTCTCATTCAGGTTTCTGATTGAAGCCATCACTGATCGAACCATTCTGTTTTCATCTCTTTTCTGTACTTCCCTTTTCTGAAACAACTTCACCCATTTATGCATTTTTCTTATTTGTGCGTATCTAGAATCACACTAGATGAGCACAAACACACACGGCCATCAGTGCGTCATGCGGTGGGGGCTTGGGTGTTGCTGTGATGCTGGAAGCTGTGCCACTGGTGTTTTGAAGGCCAGCACGGTCACCCGAAGTGGACAGGTGTCAGTGGAGCTTCTGGACTAAGAACAGACAATGAAGAAGGACTTGGGTCCTTACTTTGGAAGCAACAGCAGCTGAAAACCACATGCATCGCTTCTCGAGACATTGTTGGGTTCTGAGGGCCTGGTGAATGGGAGCATAACGTTGTCGAAGGCAGTGCTGGAGGATGGGTCCCTTGGGTTGAGAACTAGGAATGTGACTGAGCAGGAGCTGGTTTCTCAGAGTAGAGTCAACCCTCTGACGTGAGTCGGATAAAGCCTGTGGGGGTGGAGGCTTTGGGATCTACACTTGCTGTTGGGGCATGACTCAAAAAGTCTCCCAAAGATCAGAACCTGGAATATGTGAGGTGTGTAGCTAAGAAAACTGGAAGTGATCAAAGATGAAAATTGATCATCAAGATCCATATCCCTGCGCTAGTGAGCTAAAATAGACTGTTTGGGGATATTTTGAATCAGACAATTTGCAATGCTGAGAATAACAGACTCAAGAGGAATGGCACACCTTTCATCATCAGAAAGACCATACCAGGATCTGCCTTGAAATATGCTGCCTGTGATAGGATATGTGTCCTCATATAAGAGACCCGATCAATACAACTATCCTCCAAATTTATGCACCAACCACTACAGCTAGTGGATGAGGGAAGAATTCTTCCAACATCTTCAGTCTGAAATTAATCAAGCACACAATCAAGATACATTGATAATTATTGGTCATTAGAATGCAAAAGTTTGAAATAAGAAGGAAGGAATAGTAGGCAGAATTCATGGTCTTTGTGGTAAAATGAAGTTACATAATATAATGTTTCAAGACTCTGTCATAACAAATAACCCTTTTAACAACACGAGAGGAGACTATACACATGGACTTCTCCAGATGGAATACATCAATCTCATCTTTGGGAAGAGAACATGGAGAAGTTCAATACTGGCACCTAAAACCTGGTCAGGAGCTGACTGTGGAAAAAATAATCAATTGCTCATATGCAAATTCAGGTTGAAGCTGAAGAAAACGAAAACAAGTCCATGTGAGATATGACCTTGACTGTCTCCCACCTGAATTTCTAGAACTTCTCAAGAACAGCTTGGGGGCACTGAACACTCATGAGAGAATACCTGAGGAACTGGGGGAGGACATCGAGACCATCATTCATGAAGAAAGCAAAAAGTCATTAAAAAGAAAGAAGAGATCAAAGTGGAGGTCAGAAGAGATGCTGGGCTTTTCTCTTAAGTGTAGACTAGCTGAGCAAATGGAAGAAATCATGAAGTTGAAGAACTGAAAAGAAATTTTCAAAGGGTACCTCAAGAAGATAAAGCCAAATATTATGATAATTTGATGATGAAATACGCAATTAGAAAACCAAAAAGGCAAGAACATGCTCAGCCTATCTGAAGTGGAAAGAACCCAAGAAAAATCCAACTCTCGAGTTGCAATCTTGAAAGATTCTACGGGGAAAATATTGCAGGAAGAATACACCACAGTGTCATTGTATCCAAAAGACCTATTTGGTATCCCACTATTTCAGAAAGTAGCACTTAAGCAAGAACCAGTGGTGCTAAAGGAAGAAGTTCAAGCTTCACTGAAAGCACTAGCCATAAATAAAGCGACAGGAGTGGATGGAATACCAACTGGAATGTTTCAACAAGCTGGTGAAGCCCTGGAAACACTCACTCATCTATGCCAGGAAATTTGGAAGATAGCCACGCGACCAAGTGACGAAGAGATTCATATTTGTATCCATTTCAAAGAAAGATGACTAAATAGAGTGCTCAAACTATAGAACAACACGACTGATACCACAAGCCAATACATTTTTGCTGAATACCCTCCAGCAACAGTTTCGGCAGAGCATTGAGAGGGAGCAATCAGAAGTTCAGGTTGGATTCGGAAGAGGATGTGGAACAAGGGATATGATTGCTGATGCCAGATGGATCTTGGCTGACAGTACGGAATGCCGGAAAGAGGTTTACATGGGTTTTATCGATTGTGCGAAGGCACTAGAGTGTGTGGATCGCAACAAACAATGGGTGACTTTGAGCAGAATACGAATTCTAGAACACTTGACTGTGCTCATGCAGAGCTTGCACAGGGATCAAGAGGCAGTTGGTTTCAATCAGGAAAGGCGTTCAACAGGGTTTTAGCTTCTCACCAGGCTGGGTCAGTCTGTACGCTGAGCAGTTATTTAGAGAACTTGGCTTATATGAAGAAGAATGGGGCATCAGGACTAGAGAAAGGCTTATGAACAACCTGTAACGTGTAGATGACACAACCCGGCTTTCTGCAGGTGAGCAAGACTTGTAGCACTTGCTGATGCAGCTCAAGGAGAAACAGTCCAGTAGAAGGAGTGTAAGGAAGGCCAAAGCCCTGGCAATCAGATCAGAAGATGGCACCATGAGAAATGGGGGAACGGTGAAATCCTTGAGGACTTGGTTCTTTGGGGTGGTGGGATCCACAACCAGTGCTCACAGAGGCTCCAGCCAAGACATCAAAAGAAGAGTTGCATTAGGTAAATCTGCTGCACAAGACCTCTTTCGAGTATGGGAAAGCACTTTGAGGACTCAGGTGCTCCCAACCCAAGCCATGGCAAGTTTAATTGCCTCAGAAGCAGGTGAAAGTTGGACATTGAATAAAGACGGCTGGAGGAGATTCTATGTGTTGTTGTGTTGGAAAAGAATAATGAAAGTACCAGAGGCTTCTAAAAGAATAAACCCATCATGGTTGACCAGCGTGATCCTTAGAGGCAAGAGGGGAAAGGCTTTGAATCACCTGCTTTGGACATGATGCCAGGAGAAACCTGGCTCTGGAGAAGGAGCTCATGTTTGGCAAAGACGAGGAGCAAAGGGGGGCGTGGATTGGCACCTCGGCTGCCACAATGCAACAGAATGGGCAGCATTCTCTTCTGTCGTGCTTCAGGTTGCGGCTGACTCAGTGACACTTCAGGAGAAGGGGGAAGGGAAGGAGGAGGAGCAGGAGACCAGGCACCTCTCGACTTCCTTCTTTCAGGATCCAAGAGACCTAGGATAGAACTTGGGACAGACCCTGTTATTTATGGTGGCTATCTACCTACTGAATGAGTGAGGAGCTGCCTAATGCAATGTCTGCTTTCCATGCCACCTGTCTTGTTGCCCACTCCCCCCCCCCCCCAATGGAATCTATCTGTTTGATCCCCAGAGACTAACGTACTAGTCATATCACATAAAAGGCCAAAGAACTAGTCTATCTTATCTACAAAACCGACTGCCTGCAAGTCCATTCTGACACATACTAACCCTACACAGGGTTTCCAAGACTGCAAAGTTTTATGGGACTATATAGCCTCCTTTTCCTCCCATGGGCTGACCTGTGGGTTTGAACCGATAACCTGGAATTTAACTGCCAAACACTAAACTCCTAGCCTCACTGAGGCTTCCAGTCTAGTAAAGGTAAAGCTTTTGTTTGTCTGAGATAAACTTGTCACTAAAGACTCTAAGTCCATTTCAAGTTTACTTTTCCTCCTCTTTTAAATTTTTATTTTAAAAAGCCACTCAAACCACTATTCAGGTTTGAGGGATAAAGAGTCTGGAGGAATTTTTGTTTATTTTTATAGAAACAGTCTCCTTCTCTATTTCACAGTCCAAGAAATTAAATCATCAACAATATCTTGTTAAACCCTCCATTTTTTGCCCCTCCCCAACCATCTTTCCTGTTCCCTGTCCCACCTGAGTCCTTGCCTTCCTTGTCTTCAAGGTCTTGTCTATACCACATTTCTTTTTGTTTTTCCTTATAGCGATGGTGATATTAAATACCTTATCTTTTAATATTGACTATTTGCCAAGCATGGTGCTCTCCAGTTTTGTCCATGTCTTATGGTGTTTTAGAGAGTCATACATATATATTTTTATTGATACATAAATTTCTACAGGATGAATGTAAAGAAAAGTAAGATGTAAAAAAAAAAAACCAAACAAACCCCAAAACATTCTTTCAGGGGTATGGGGGAGGGGAAGGAATGGATTGGACAAAGACAGAAAACAGAAACATCTGTCCATATTAGAGGGTTATTATTTTAAGGTGCCACAGATCTGCATATGTATCTGTATCTGCATGTATACATACATAGGTCCCAGACAGAAACAGGTGTTGGACATAACAGTATATTTTCTTGTGTAGCTGGGTTATATAGGTCTACCTTGTTTCTGGGTTTACCAACCTTCCCTCTTTTTGTGGGAACTTTTCCTTCTTTAAAATGCTGTCTTTGGTGGTGATCCTGAATGTCCAACCGTGTGTCTACAATAGCTGTCGTGTGTACAATAGACGAAACATTGGCATTTGATTCTTTGGCTGGGGCTCTTGTGTTCATTCCCCTCGTGGTAGGTTTTCTGGTTTTTGTTGCTGCCCGACTTTAAGATGTGAGCGTGGCAATTGGCTTTCCCTCAAGAGCTAAGTCTGTGAGGGATGGTTCCCTGGATGATGGAGTAAAGAAGACTTACCGGGAAGAAAGCACCACAGCCAAATAGCTCTGTGTGTGGGAAATGGAGAGAGGAGCACGTGGCATTGCCTGTGCCTTTCCGGGGCTAAGATGCTTTTAGCTCTGAATGCCAGGAGTCTCTCGTCTTTTTGTGCCACCATGGGTCGGGACTCAGCTGCCAATCGAAGAGGCCCGTGGTTGGAGGCCTCTAGCCAATTCAAAGGAGAAAGACGTTGCAGTTTCTGGAAAGACGTTCCATGGGGCTGTTCTCCTTTGTCCTTGAGTCAGAGTGGACTTGCCCGCAGCGATCTTGGACCGGTCTGGGCTCTCATTCTCTGGGAATAGTAAGGAGGTGCTGGAGACCCCAAGTTCAGTCGGTTGCATTGAGAAGGCTCCATCTTCAGCTCTAGCCCTGGAGAGTCCTGCTAGGAGATGCCCGTTGGGGGGTGAAGCGATGAAGAACCAGAGGCGTGGAAGGATGGGTAAATGGCCACCGTTACTGAGTGGGACAGAGTAGAATAGCCCTGTCGGGTTTCTGAGGTTGTCATCTGTACAGATGTGGAGCGCCACATCTGATACTTCAGAGCAGCTGGTGGGTTCCCAGAGCAATGCTCTAACTACTGCACCCCCGGGATTCCAGAGGTGCCTGTCATTGTTCCTGTCCGGGGCCATCCAGCTGGTTCCATGCAGTGACCCCAGGCACAGCAGAAGGGAGCATCGGTGTTGCTGGGCCCCCCTAACAATTGTTCTGATGTCTCATCCCATCGACGCAGCCATGCTGTCCCTCTGTCTCGTTGAAGGTCTTCTTTTTTGCCCAGCATTCTGGTTTCTCCCGACAATACATCTCACCTGACAAAAGCGGTGACTTCAATAAATGCCCAGTACTTTAAGGCACCCTGGAACTGGAGCACTGGTTCAAGGCCATGCTAGCTTCTGCCTTTGGGTGGGGGTGGGATAATACCCTCCAGTTTTTCTGGGGAGAGGTGTGAGCCTAACTTTTGATCTGCCTCCTTCTGAGAAGGATCTCGGGGGACTCCAAGGAAGAGGACATGGGAGTTCTGGCGGACTGCTGGGGACGTCCTGGATTGTTCACAGCCAGATGTGGTTGTAAAGATGCACCCCTAGAAAACCCTCTGGGAGGCAGTCATGAGGAGGAGCCCCTGGATGGCCGAGGACTTTCTTTTGTCTGTTTGGTTTGGTTTGGGTTTGGAGACAGTAAGAAGGAAGACCGGACCAGGGAGGAAGGGAGCCAGGCTGAGATCCCCCAGGCCACATCAGGGAAAGAGAGAAAACTTGGAATTCTAGGGCAGGGCTCTAGCTGTTCTGGTCCTTGCTTGGGATTCAATCAACAATCTTAATTTCGTTTCACAAGGGCACACGTATTCTTGGCTAGGAGGAGCAGCTGGCAGAGGATAGTGTAGAAATCTGTGTTTGCATCTGTTTATTGAAACGTTTAAGCATTTTGTTTTGTGAAACCATCCAGAAGAGGCTGATGAGTGCTTCTCCTTGGCGGTGGGGCGTGGGGGGTCTCCTTCCCCCCATTCTGTTCCCCATCAGATGGAGGTATGAACTCTTGCAACAAAAAACAAAACAAAACGAAAATCAGAAATGCAACTTCTTATGAAAGAAACTTTGGGGGCACTAGGAGTGGTGGCAGGGAACGCATATTTCATGTTCTAGCGGAGCTTGCAGGATTTTCCTTGGGGGTTTGGAAATATTCATCTGCAAGCACAGTGGGTGACGTCCATAGACTCATTCGGGGTGCTAGAAATTATTTCAATTTTACACTCTGTGATCGAAAGCCCGGGAGCCCAGCACTACCCAGCCGTGCCGTGCCGCCAGCAAGAGGGAGCCAATCGACAGGGAGACCAGGGGTCCTGGCTCCCCTGGGCCATCTCATGGGTTACTTGGGTACTTTTATTACCTGGGACACTCGAGGACATGGAGGAATGGTGCCCGCTGGGGGATGTTTGAGGCAGTGGCCCTATGAGACCTCTACCACAGGCTGGAGGGACCAGGAAGTCGGCTGATGGAGTACTTCTCCAGTCGTTGTCAGAGGGGAGGGAGGGGGCAGAACTGTTCCAAAGGGCCTTGGATGCATGAGAGAGGGAACAAGTCTGAGGAGGGGCCCTGGGGGACATTCTACTGTAGGTTGGAAGGACATTGCCTTACATGACAGTCTGTCTTTTGGCTCCTTGGGCTCCAGAAGTCAACTGAAGCCCCGTCCTCTTCTTGTTACTTCTGGG
Organism: Nesogale talazaci; assembly: GCA_004026705.1. NCBI lineage: Eukaryota > Metazoa > Chordata > Mammalia > Afrosoricida > Tenrecidae > Nesogale > Nesogale talazaci. The sequence goes on along the minus strand of PVJH01036745.1, from coordinate 230 downwards.
ACCAGGAGAATCTGGGTTGGAGGAGCCCTTAAAACACAATCAGATCTGCCGGCATTTAGCAGAGACTGGCAGGCAGATGACTGAGGAGCATAAGGTGGGCTTTGAAAGGTTGTAGAAATGCCATTGCTGGTGAAAATATCCTCAGCAAATATGCCCCCATCCAACCGCATAATTACCTACAATCTAGCCACACCAGTGATACTCTTGGGCAGCACAACAACACCCCCCCC
>PVJH01036744.1:0-18517 GCA_004026705.1 Nesogale talazaci | reverse complement strand
GGAGGGAAGAAGGGTGCTGAAGGTGCAGAGAGACTCCAGGCCGGAAGCCAGACAGGCCGGCACAGCCCAGGCCTGACAGACCAGCATCCCTCACCTTTCTCCTCCTGATGCAGGGGTGCGGGTGGGGCACAAGGGGTATGTGTGTGTCCTAACATGATGAAGAACTTCCAGGGAAGCTTGTAGATTTCCTTCCTTCCTTCCTTCTTTCCTTCCTTCCTCCCTTCCTTCAACACGTGCGTGTTCAGCCCTCCTGCAGCAGGCAGTGTGCACAGTGGCAAGCACCGGGCTGCCAGCCGGGTGACAAAGAGGACTCGGGAGGGAGAGCCTAGATGCGGGCTTCAGCAAAGTCAGTTTGGGAAAGGCCGGAGGGAGGGGGTCAGGTGAGGATTAGAGGAGAGAACTTTCCAGACCAAGGGAATCTGAAGCCAAAATAACTCCCAGCCCCCAAGTCCATTCAGAATGGCCGGGAGCAGTGGGCAGAGAAGAACTGGCCCTGCTGACGGACGCGGCTTCAGAGGAGTAGAAGGGCTCACTGACTCTCCTGCTGTCAGTGAGTTAGAACTCGTGACCTCGTGATGAGCAGCCCGACTGGTGACCGCGGCCTCCTTCCCAGGGAGTAGCAGTGCCAAGTGCAGGCACATTGGCTATGGGGCTCTCCCCTGGGACACTGCTGACCCTGACACTGAGCTTGGCCTGCATGGTCAGCGGGGACAGGAGTGCAGCAGTGCCCAGAGAGGCTCAGACACCTGCCCAAGGTCTCAGAGTCTATCCGTGGTGCCTGTTAGATGGACGTTTAGACAGTGCACGGCCTCTCTACCCGCCACTGCCCTGTGGAGGGGTGGGGGTGGGGTCCTGAACCCAGAGGGAATGGGTTTCCTGGTGGCAAGAACGTGGGGAGATCTTCCTGACACTGGGCTCCTGCCCTGTCCACCCCCTTCCTCACTAACAGCTGACAGTGTCTCAGCACCAAGAGCAGCCAGGCACAAACCAACGCTGCTGTGCCCCTCACTTTGCACCCCACTGCTGGGCCCTAACTCGGCAGCGAAGACTCTGCCAACCCAGACCAGACTGGACAGAGATGGTCGCAGCCCTGCTGGATGGAGCAAATCTGTGCCACCGAGTTCCCAGGCCTGCGAACTCAGGAAAGCATGCAGGGCATCTTAGCCCTGCTTCTCCCTTAGCTTCCAAGTCTCATATGCACCCCAAAAGCCTCCTGTGGGAGACTGTGCACCTCAGTAAAATGCGGGACACAAGCACCTCAGCGCCTCTGCACACCAGCGCTATTCTCCGCAAAGAAGAAGCTCTTCTGTGGCGCTAAGAGCTCAGCTTCTGCCCTCCCTGGCTCTGTGATTTGGGACAAACATGTATCTTCAGCAACCACCCCAAGGGCCCAATTGCTGACACACAGGCTTGGAGGAAAAGTGGTAGACAATTGTGTACGTGCACCTGAATGTCTCACTGTTTGCACAGATTGCTGGAGATGCACTTTCTGCATAATTGCTCACGTTGGTGTGTGTGTGTGTGTGTGTGTGTGTGTGTGTGTGTCCTAGAGAAGACCTTTGGCTGGGCCCTGAGGGAAAGGAACCCGTGAGAAACATTGTTTTGGCGATGTCACTCAGTGACGGGAGGTGGAAGGTGCAGGGTCAGGCTGAGAAAGCTCCCATTCACATCGAATCATCCACGGTGCGTGGCACTGTGACTTCGTGGCACTGTGACTCCATGCTGGGTCAGGATTGAAACTCGGAACACTGGCTTCCTAGTCCGGTGTTTTTAATTAAGTGTATAAATAAGGTGCTTCATGGACTGGGCAAAGGGGTCTGGAGCAGGTCTGTTTTCCGTGCAGCAATCCCAACACATTTTCTTTCTTGCCGTAGTGACCTCATTTCTCCAGTTCCCCATCCATCCATCTTCTTTTACTTCTTTTCTCACCCCAAGACTTAGACCTAGTGTAAGGAAGGCCCCTCCTGCAGTCTAACCACCTGCCTGTGGGCTCTGCTCACATGTCTGTGGGCCTGGTGGCACCCCCTCCAAGCTCGCCTGCAGCTGCAGGATGCCCAGGTCTGGGGGTGCCTGTGACCCGGCTGCTCTCAGACTGGCATCCCTGAGGTCATGTGCCCCATGTCAGAGCCCCTTGCAGGACGGTGGGGACAGGGTCACACTGAGAGAGGGGACAGGGGCCTGGAATGTGCCTCCCACCCAGGGGCCAGGACCTCTCTGCAGACCTGAACTGCGGGCTCTGGCAGCAGAAGGAGCAGGCATGTGCCTGCCAGCTCAGGATCTCCCCTTTCTGAGGGATGAGAAAGGTCAGACTAGAACACCAGCACGCTGGCCTCCTCCTGGGCTGAGTCAAGACCGTCCATAGCCCAGGACCCCTTGCCTGGGGGATCAGACTGAGCCTGGGCCCCGACACTGAGGGTGTTGGGTCCTGGGCCGCTGAGGGAGATTGCATCTCACTCACACAGTGATCCCTCTGCTCCCTGTCATGCAGTGATCCCTCTGCTCCCCGAAAGAAGCCAGCCCCTTGGGGGGCAATGAAGGTTGGAGTGACGGGTGACAACACTGGGGCTAGTCCCATGGTGGGTTCTACCACCATGCCCCCTGTCACCAAGACCCCCAGTCGCAGGGCCTCCTTCGGATGCTTGAGGCCCTGCAGGGGGGCAGCAAGAGGTCAGGGAGGCCAACAAGCAGACCAGCCACTCCCTCCATTGGACTCCCTGCAGGACTGCTGCAGGGAGCACCGGTGCAGAGGGACAGACAGACTCTCAGACATCTCCTACCTTGCGCATCTGTCCCTGGTCCCTCACCTGCAGGACCCTCTCGCTGCTGCCCTGCCACAGACGCAATCGGGCCTGCCCTCCACAGCCCACAAATGGTCTCCGTCCGGGGCAGCAGCTGAGCTTGGACACTTCACAACGGCTCTTGTGGGTCTAGCGGTGTGACTGGGGCATCCCCTTCTCGGGTCAATTTTCCCAACGTCAGTGCTGGCCAGTGGCCAAGTCAGAGGCCTGCTGCAAACAGGACTTTGCCCCCTCTGAGCCTGTGCCAGGGATGGCTTTGCCCCAGGCCTCTGCTGGTGTGGATGGTGCCTCTCCTGTCCCTGTCTCTGCTCTCTCTCTTCCCTTTGTCCTTTAACTCCTCAATATCTGACTCGCCCCTGTCCTTCCTCTGCATCTTTCTCCAAGTCCTTTGCTCTCTCTTACCCTCTGTTTGTGGCTCCGTCACGATGTTCAGCAGAGGGACAGTGTGGGCCCTCATTGCTGAGATCGATGGAGCTGGGCAGAAAGCAGACAGATGTGTAGCTGTGCTTGACTTCAGCTCCGTTCATCCTAAGAACTATGTTTATTATTATTATTATTATTATTTTTTAGGCATCACTGCCCTGGTGTCGGGAGTAGGAGGCCCAGCCTTTGCTCCTGTGGAGCTGGAATTGAACCTCCATCCCAGTGGGCCGCAGTCCTGTGCACAACCACTATCATCCTAAGAACTATGGATAAGAACAGAATCCCAGGGTACTTCATTTTGTCCATGTAGAATTTGTACATAGACCAAAGGAACCAAACGAGGGTCTACAGCCCAGGTTAAAGGCAGGGAAGTCGTGTCCTTTCTCCGGACTTCACCTCCAGTATGGAGACAGGCTACCTGAGATGCTAGACTGCAAGAAGAACGGGCGTCGGCGGGACTGGAGAAGAATCTGCTGGCCACCTGCGACCTGCAGCTGACCCCACCTTGCTTGCTGGGGACCAAGAAGACTTGAAGCACTTACTCATGATGTTCCAAGGTTCAGGGTTTTTTTTTTTTTTGGGGGGGGGGGAGGGGAGCATCACTGCTCTCCGGCGGTGGAAGTAGGAGGCCCAGCCCCACTGCTGGAATTGAACCTCCGTCCCAGTGGGCCGCAGTCCCACGCACAACCACTACGCCACCGGGGCTCAGCCCAAGGTTCAGGTTTTCAGACTACATTTCACCTCAACCTAAAGGTAGACACCTGGGGCGGGGGCGGGGTTGGGGGGGTGAGTTGCTCCCCAGGGCTCAAGTAGAAAGACAATGTTTGAAATGATGCGTGCACCACATACACAATGGCTGGTGACTGGTGGTGGCAAGAGGTGTCAAAGGCCCCAATAAAATGATTTAAGTAAACAAACACCCTTGTAACGACCAATAAGTCACATCCTGGTCAACTGAGAAAAGACTGCACTTCCCTTGGAACTGCCCTCCACCCTCCCGGAAGTCGAAGGAAAGGGACCGCGTGACATCATACACTGGGCCAATCTGTTGCAGCGGACCTCGCTCGACTGTCGGCATGACCTTGACGCCTAAGGCGAGCCTACCTAATCCAGGATATTTTCAATCACTTTCTAGCCTGCAAACGCTGGACAGGGTAAGAGAGAGGAGACTTGACGTCTTTGGTGTGAGGCTGGTGAAGAATGCCGACACCTCGGCAGACAGACGGGCCACAGGGCCCGGAGCCGGATGCTCCTGGGAGAGATGTTGGCAGACTTCATCTCGCGTCCAGGGACAGGTCTTTCAGGAGGGACTCGCCCTTGGAGAAGGACATCAGGTTGGCTAAAGCCGAATCAGCGAGGGAGAGGGAGGCACGGCATAAGGCGGGCTGATACCCGTGGCGGCACCCACGGACTCAGACACAAGCCTTGTGATGAGGTCTGGCACCGCTCAGCGTCTCCTTCTGCCGCCCTCCAGCCGAGCAAGCCTGCAACACCGAGCCACGCATCTCTCCCTCAGTTGGACTCTGTCCGACACTGCTCATTTCTTCGCCTACAACTGCCAAGGCAATCTCTCTCTTCTCTCTCTTCTCTCTCTCTCTCTCTCTCTCTCTCTCTCTCTCTCTCTCTCTCTCTCACTTGTATTTTCATTGTGGTTTGGGTGCAAGTTTACAGAGCAAATGAGTTTGTATTTAGCAAGAGACACTTCGTTCATAACAGTCGTTGCCACCCCTTCAAAGGACCAACACTCTTCCCACGTCCTGCCCGGTCTCCTGTGCTGATTGGTCCTTCCTTCCTGCCCGTTCATGCCTTGTAAGCTCTGTCTTGGAGCAAATGCTGCCCTTTGAGTCTGGCCTCATTGATCGCATCATGAGGATGCATGTATGTTTCTCATGAGTTCATTTTATAGTCTACTGTTTGGCCTGGGTCAGGAGCACCTTAGGCCCCAAAGTACCACCTTTGCCAGCCTTTACCATCCTTACAAGAGGCCTCCTGCAGCAGGTATCCCCAGGGCACCATGTCCTTCGGTCCCTCGACTGCTGCTCCATGAACATCGATTGTGGACCCAAGAAGGATGAATTCCTTGACAACTCCAACCTTGTCTCCGTTTATCATTGAATAAGGGCGAGGGAGGAAGAATCCATACAGTTGGAATTATGGTGCTGGTGAAGAATCATGAAAGTGCCAGGAAGTGCCCAAAGAACACACAGATCTGACTTGAAAGAAGGGCAGCCAGATGCTCCTTTGGGGCAAGGAGGGCCAGTCTTCATCTCACTGACTTTGGACATGTTGTCAGGAGGGACCAGTCCCTGGAGAAGGATATCGTGCGTGGTCGAGCAGCGGGGCAGTGAGACAGATGATGGATGGACACATGGGACTGCAATGGTGGCTCAGACATTAGCACGGCCTTGACCTTGCCTGAGGATGGGGCAGCGAGGTGCTCTCTAACATACACGGGTACCATGAGTGGGACAGACTCAAAGGCACCTTCACCACCACCGTTGGATCGAGCAGTGACCCTGGAGTGGGCTCAGTCCCAGGTTTGCAGAACGTCTAAGGACCCCAGTTTGGGGTCTCTGTCTCTTTTTCTTTAAAAATAAGATTAGTACCTCTTTCCCCAATTGTGCAATCAACAAACATTGAAGGGAGATCACTGGAGGCGCACAGAACAGGAGAACCCCCTTCACCATCACACCTCACCTCGCATCCAGTCCCTGGAGCCATCTCCCCCAAGGCATAAAAATGGGACCTGGACTGAACTATGTGTCTCCTTATCAGAGAAACCTTCCACGTAGAGATTCCACCCGGAGCCAACCCCACAAAGAGTTAAAGATGTCTTCACAGCCACCACCCTCTGAATGGGGGCAAACCCTCCTGCTCTTGCTCCCCCACCCCTTTCTCTGAGCCACTTCACCCACATTGGAACCGGGCCTTTACCGTTTGGCAGCCTGCCCTTTATGTTTTGTCATTATCGTTCATTTACATCTCCTCATATCTGTAATTACACGGTGCAGTTGGGGCCCCAGCAGGAAACAGATGGTCCGATCAATTGAGGATAATTGGAGGTAGGTCTAACACTGGGAGTATTTACAAAGAATCTGGAACGTACAGGCAAGTGACCAGGACGAGGGAACGCCTCTGAGCAGTGGGTCTGCAGTGGGTCTGGAAAGGGGACCTGGGGAGGAGCCAGGGAGATCCATTGGGAGATCAGACCAGTCGTGGGGAGCGGCCGGGAGGACCAGCTGCCATCCAGTGGACTTGAATGCACGGTGACCTCGTGTGCGTGGGCATAGACCTATGCACCCCCATTTTAGCGGTTGAGTTTTGGGGAAACAGCTGCAGAGTAGACTCAAGCCCTCCCCCACCCTCGGACCACCGAAGGGAGGAAGGCTGAGAATGAGGATCAGACCTCACCATCCCTTACCTGGTCACTCAGAACCCAGAGGAGGGTGGAGAAGACCCAGAAGGGCAGACAGGAGAGTCGACCCATCTGACGTTATGCTGAGTCCTTGCAGGCATTCTAGGAAGCTCCTTTAACAATCCTATTGCTGGGCATTGATGTTTTTCCCAATGTCCTGAGAAGGCAGTGTGATAGTTTTATAATCATTGGTCAAGTTGAGGATTAAGAGTCAAGGGGTCAAGTTTAGTCTGTCAACCAGATCATAGCCAATGAGGTCTCTGTATGGGCCTGGCTTTCTCCTGATAATTCTGGGAAATCTGGATTTTCCTCCTTGGAGCCAGGAGACACTCTCTCTCTCGTCTGACTCCCTGGGCAATGTTGCAGCTGACAAGGCACATGGAACTATGCGAGAGCCCTGAGCTGGAAAAGCCACGTGGATGATACAACCAGACCTCTGAAGCCAGAGAAGCCATGCAGAGACCCCTGCCAGTGCCGAGATGCTTGTAACACCACTGGAGCCATAACACTCTCACCCCTGTGACCATCCTGCACTCGGCGTCATTGCATGAGACTGAAGAGGGCTTTATAGATTGGTATCAGACATTTGGGCTGACATGGGACTTATGGGCTTGGACTGGACTGGGTCGGGATGCTTTCTTAAGGTACACTTTCCCTTTCTGTAAAACTCTCTCTTATATGAAACACGTGAGCGTCTGTGCATTTGTTTCTCTGGTCCACGGGGACTGACACAGCTGTGATTCCCTGCTTAGAGACGCTATGAGATGTTGTTCTCAGGGGCCACCGAGTTGGTGCTGTGTCAGATGAAGGTAGGACTTTTCTACCATTATATCTACTCCAAAATATGAAGCAAATATTCGTAACCATTTGCCACCTCGGAAGCTTAATTATTCTCCCTAAAGGGCTCAGCTCTCCTGAGGCCTTTGACTCTCCCACAAAAGACAGGGCTCACCCCCTGACGTGAGGACAATGGGTCACTTCCCCTAAGGCTCTCCCTAAACCAAGACTCCAGCCCAAGAGAAATCAAGGGTAGGCCACCACCATCATAAATCTTAGGTCCTCCCTTCTTGTCACATGGGGACCCCAATAACTTCCCTTTCCTATAATGTGTGCTTATCACACCACCTTTCCCTGTGATATATGTCCTGGACCTGTAAGTAGGGGCCTTGAATATTCCCATAAGATATACCACGCTTGGTCAGAATGAAGGAGTTCTCTCGCCCTCTCTCATTTTCTCCCTTCTCCTCCCCCAACTCCTGTCCTGCTCCTCCCTGTTCCCTTTCCCCACGTCTTCTCCTCCCCACCCCCCTTACTCTCTCACTCCACGCAGACGGCCAAGCGGGGCTGAGGTGAGCGTGCTCCACGAATGTGTCTGACTCCATTATTTCTCTCTTTCTTACTCTCTATGACTTTACTATCATCATTAATCCATTGTCACCATGTACCAGGCCTGTGATGATCAAGTTAGAGGCTGGCTCCTCTGATCATGCTCTCTCGTAGTGACCGCCTCGGCCCAGCAGAAGAAACCCGCCCAGTCCTGCTCCAGACTCCTCTTTTCCACTGCCCCTCCACCTTACCCAGCATGCCTTTCACCAGGAACTGGTCTCTCCTGACAGTGCCTCACCCTCATTGTCTCCAAAGAGCACTCTGACGGGACTTCCCTCGAGATAAATAGCGTTGCCCTGCCAGCAGCCCATGGTACTTTCAGGGTCCTTTGCCAGCATCACAATTCAAGTGCATCAGTTCTCCTTGGGTCTTCTTTCTGAAATGTCCAATGTTCACACGCGTGTATAGTTTAATGAGAGGCCATTTGAAACACCGTGGCTTGGGTCAGGCACACCTTGGTCCTCACGGTAACATCTTTGCTTTTTCAGTAGAGGCCTTTTCACCTGGAGTAACCCATCTCGTGATCCTTGACTGCTGCGCCCACGAGCATTGGTTGCGGCTCCGAACGAGACAAAATCCTCAACAGCTTCAGCATCATCTTCGTTCACCATGACGTCGTCTGTTTGTGCGCCTGGGGTGATCCTGGATTTCTTGACATGGAGTCGGAATCCACGCTGCAGGTTGCAACCCAAGATCATCAGCAGCAAGTGCGGCAGTCACGTCGTCTGGTGCCAATTTGACTCAGAGTGCAGGGGTGGGGTCTAGCCTGTCAATCTGGAGATAGCCAATGAGACCTCTGTGTGGGCATGGCTTTCTACTGAGAATTCTGGGAAGTCTTGCAATATTTCCCAATTGGAAGAGAGAGATTTGAGTCAGTCTACCGAAAAGACAGGAGGGTGTCATGCTTATAGATCCTGAGTCCTGGAACCTGGAGGAGCTGGAGTTGAAGCCACATGGGCTTGCCCTGAGGGAACCTGACCTCTGGGGCCGGAGAAGCTACGTGGTGACCCCTGCCAGCGCTGAGTTGCTTCTACCACCAATGGATACTGCTGATGGACCCTGAGCCCTGGAAACGAGGAGCCATGGGGAGACCCTTGCCAGCGCCAGGATGCTTCCACCCCAGTTGGATACACAAGACTCTGCTCCCACTGGCCTGTGATTGTCCTGGTGCCATTGCACGTGCTTCGTGAGTCGGAAGGAGACTTTATAGACTGGTATCGGACATATGGGCTAATATCAGACATGTGACCTTGAACTGGACTGGGTTGGGATGCTTTCTCAATGTTCCATTCCTCTTGTATAGAGGCCTTTCCCTTGTATCCATATGCACGTCTATGAATTTGTTTCTCTAGCCCACCGGGACTCACACAGCAAGTCCTACAAGTCCTCTTCTTCCCCAGCGAGCCAGGCCATGCCATCTGCATCTCCCAGGTGGTGGACACACCTCCCCCCCGATGCCATATACAGGCCAGCATCTCGGCTGAGGTGCTCAGCACAGAATGAACAAGTGTGGCGAGAAGACACGGCCGTGGCCCACACCTTTCCTGATGCCAAACCATGCGGTATTCTCTTGTTCGGTGTGCACAACGGCCTCTGGGTCCACGAGCACAATCAAGTGTTCTGCAATTCTCACGGGGGGAACACGTTTGACTCCCAGAAGAGGTGGACCATGCACCCGGGTTGTGACAACTGGGCCAGGAGATTGCTACTGACCTCACTAGAGTGCAGCTGCCATGCTGCCATGCCCAGGTCAGAGGCCCGCGACCACTCGGGCCCAAGCATCCTCAGACCGGGTCAGCAGCCACTCGGTGTGCCTATCTGTATGCGGCTCCTCTATCCGCAGTGCCCAGGATTTCCCTAGGGGTCAGGACATGCAGTGACCAATGAAAGGCGGGGACTCTCCCGTATTTCATTTTATGTGAACAGTGACTTCTCTCAGGGTTTGCTCCCCCACCCCACCCCAAGGGAGTTTGTTTTCACATTGGCCAGGTCTTTAGCTTAAGGAGCAGGCTTTCGGTTGTACCTGACTTCTTTGCTTGACTTCAGACAGGGAGGGGGAAGGCGGCACGCGCCTGACCAGCAGCTGGGACTCGCTCACGAAACAGTGGCCATCTTGAGCCGGAGCCCAGGGACGTGCGGAGGCTCTGCCTGATCAAACGTGTGTGCCCAGCAGCTTCCCCGCAGCAGGGAAACCCAGGGAGGCAGACCGCCTGCACCCCTGCCCTCCCTCGTTGCCGCTGTGTCCTTTCCACAGAGCAGAACTGCCCCCGTGGGTTTCCGAGATGAGCTCTTCGTGGGAGTAGAAAACCTCATGTGTCCAGGTCGGGGTGGGGGGCAGCGGGTGATGGTTTTGAGTCCCTGACCTTGCCATTAGCAGGTTCAAAGGCTGATTCACAATGCCACGAGGGCCCCTTAGAAGGAGTCCTGGCGGTGCTGTTGGGTAAGGGTTGGGCTGCTACACGCAAGGTCAATGGTTCAAATCCACCAGCTGTTCCTAAGGAGCAAGGTGGGGCTGTCTCCTCCTGTAGGGATCTAAAGTCTTGCAATGGGTCAGCAATAGACCTGGGGGGGAGGCGGGGAAGAAGCACAAATTATATTTCAAGATCTGTGTTTCTGCCGTGCGCAGAAAACATCTGTGACTGTGGGCGGGTGGCTTCGTTGCAGTTTCTGTTAGTGCTGCTGTGGCTTGTTACCGACCATCACGGTGGAAAGACATGGGAAAGTTCAGTTAGTCCGTGAAGAGAAATTAGTAATTTCAGAGGTTAGTGAAGAGAAAGATGCATTCCCTCCAAACCTCCCCACCCCAGTCGAGCCCACGGTAGTCTCGGTCTTCTTCACGCACACCTTGCTTCCACGCCATCCGTCCTCCTCTGGTCGTCCTCACTCATGCCCAGCTTTCAAGCGCATCTGAGGTCACTGGCAAGGTCGTGGCGAGGTCAGGAGCCCCTTGTCCTCAAAAGGACAGCTCTGTTCTCCAACACTTTCCAAAGGTCTGGGGCAGCAGGTCTTCTCCATACCAGGCATCGTAGGATTTCCTGACTGCTGAATCCAGTCAGTGCCAGTGTAGAATGAGGAAGACTGAAGGCGAATCGCTGCCCTGAATGATGGTGCTGAAGACGAGTGTGGAAAGAACCACGGCCTGCCAGAACAGACCAACCTGTCTTGGACGAAGGACAGCCAGAATATGCTCCTTACAGGCAAGGATGGCCGCACGTCTTACCTATGTTGGACATGGCCTCTGAGAGACCAGTCCATGGAAAAGGGCACCCTGTTTCGTCAAGCAGAGGGACCGTTAGGAAGAGCAAGGCCCTCAATGGGATGGATGCAACAGAGGGCTTTGAGATAGTTAAGGGTTTTTTGTGCCAACCTGGCCACTGCACACATGTGGGATTAATTGAAGGGTGGAGAGATAAATGACTCAGTGAGCCTCACCTGTCTGGTCTCTTATTCTCTGATAGGCCAGTCAGCTGCCTTAGTTCTCTGCCTCAGCTGGTGAGGCTCACATCCTGAGAGACATGTGGACCTACCCTGATGCAGCCCTGGGTGTTGGAGCAGCCGAGTGGAGACCCCTGCCAGCACTGAGACGCTTACACGCCCACTGATTCAGCTTTCCTCCTGCAGCCAGCATCATTGCATGTGTTTTATGAGATTGAGGAGGACTTTGTAAATTGGTGCCAGACATATGGGCTAGTGTTGCATTTATGGGCTTGAACAGCACTGGGTTGGGATGTTTTCCTAATGGACACTTACCCTTTATAGAAAACTCACTCTCATAGGCCTATGAGTCTCTGCGGATTTGTTTCCCTAGTTTGCCCAGACTCGCACAGGCTCAGACACAGGAACAATCGGGAGGGTGGTGCAGGACTGGGAATCGTTCTCTTCTGTTGTGTGGCACAGTGGCACCTAGAACGCAACAGAAACCACCCTTTAATTTACATACCTCTTGAACCCCATGGCTTTGGCTGTGATGCTCAGAGATGATCCGTCGTTGGGTCATCTCTAACCCTTTGTATCTTGGAGTTTTCTTCGACTGCAGCACTCGCACTTCTGTGATTCCTAATTTCACTTCTGGTTTCTCGGTCTTTGAAGACTCGTGGCTTTATTTCCACTCCACCGTGGAGATCGGTTAGGACTCTGTTGGTTACAAGCAAGCCCAAACACGACTCAAGCTGGCTGAAAGAAGGGAGAATTCAGAGACTGACGAGACTAAAGTTGTCTCCGTTAGCGAGTCCTGTCATCACAGATACTTCCCAAGATGGCTCTGGCAAACAGAAATGTACCCTCTTGCCCTTAGGAGACGAGAAATCAAAATTCAGAGCTCTCACCTGGAACCAGGGACCCCACTTCACCCAGGTCGCCACCTGTGCTTCGTTACTCGCGCTGGAGGGGAGGGAGACCGCCAAACCCATGGTGGTTGGGTGGGCTCCAACTCGAGGCATGAACAGAGGGTGTTTTTGGAGTCCCAGCTCTTTATGGAGCCCCAGCGGTGCCATGGTTACATGTTGGGCTGCTAACTTCAAGGTCAGCGGTTCAAAACCACCAGCTGCTCCTTGGGAAAAAAGAATGGAGTTTTCTACTCTGGTAAAGAGAAAGAGTCTCAGGAATCCACAGGGACAGTTCTACCCTGTCCTCTAGGATCACTGCATCCAAATGGGCCTGGTAGCACCGGGGCTGGTTTGGGTTTTTCGGAATTCTTGCAGAAGCAAAGTTCCAGGCTCGTGCCCCAGAGCAGATGGCCCCACAGGCTTTCCAGGCCGTGATGTTGACTGACGCGGCTCACGGGGCCTGTCTCCCTCGGAGTCACTGGTGTGTTTGCACCCACAGACTTCTGGAGCAGTGGAGCGCTTAACTGGTGCTCCACCAGGGATCCCTGAGACCTGTCACTACTTCCTGTCATCATGACTGCTCCCGCATGAACTTGATGATATTCATTTGAAAGGCTGGGGGGGCGGGGTAGTGTGGTGCAGCTTGCCCAGGACATGCTTCTGCTCCCCTGGACAAGGGTCAGAGCACTGTCCTGGAGCTGACCCTGACTCGTGGTGACCCCACAGGCGCCAGAGTGAGTAAGGGCTACGAGTCACTGGGATTCCCACCGCTCGGGTTCTTGGGATTAGAGCACCAGGACTTTCTTCCGAGACACCGCCAACCTTCTGGTTTGCAAAACCCAAACCAAAATCACTGCCACCGGATTGACGCTGTGGAACTGCGGGGAGGGGGTGGGGGGTGCCCCCGTGGGTTTCTGAGACTGCAACTCTTTAAGAGATTAGGAAGCATTATCTATCTTTCTCCCGAGAAACGCCTGGTGGCTTCAAACCGTTGACCTTGCGGTTTGAACCAGAGCTCTTCATGCCCCTAGGTGACTGGTTAACCACTGATGGCATCCGTCGGATCAGTCGACATCGTCGGGAGATGGGGGTGCATCACGGACCACACAGGCCGCCTGGTCCCACTGCACAGCGGCAGGCTGGAGCTCATACTCTCGCTGGGCTCAGTGGTCCGGGATCAGCCAATAGCAGGGCCCACCCGACAAACCTGGGGGAAATCAGGCAGAAAAGACACCCAGGGAGTTGACGGTGGGCCTTGGCTGGTGGCGAGTGCACAATGTCCATCCATCGAGGTTATTCTCAGTGGCTGGGAAAAGCAGGCCTGCATTTTCCATTTCCAACAGTAAACTAACAGTGTTGTTATGAAAAGCAAAGGAATAAGGAACAGAAGCAGAGCAGTTAACACACGGCAGCTAGATGGCTCGTTGGAGAGGAACTGGCTTCCCTGAGGAGGGCACCATCGGCCAGAAGGGAGACTGGCCCAGAGACAGGGGCAGAGGCAGCAGTGCATGACCCGACGTAGCCGCCAGGGGCAGGAAGAAGAGGAAAGTGCAGATCCTTACCACGGCCAGGAGCTGGCAGAAAGGCTGAGCTTAGAGAGCCAACAGGCAGGTTGGTTCTTCGAGTGCAGCCGCAAAAAGGAGAGAGACAAACAGATTCCAAGACAGACAGGCAGCTGGTTCCCTCAGAGCCTGGGACAGAGCCATGCCTGGCACAGGCCCAGAGACGGCCTCCGGCAGTGATCCCACACGGCTGCTGGCCAGCGCTGACGTTGGGAAAGGACAGCCCCGAGGGGGAAGCCCCCAAGGTGACATCACTAGACCCATAAAAACCGACATGGAGGGCTCAGACTGGACTGTCTACGGTGGACCCTGCTCCGGACACCATCCGGGGGGCTGTAGAGGGCCGTCGCGGCAGAGGCAGCTCAGGGAGGCAGCAGGGAGTCTTGCAGGTGAGGAGGCAGGGGAGTTGCCTGAATCACCCTGTGGGCCTCTCCAAAGCAGTCCTGCCGGGCGTGGAACCAAAGGGCACGGGTCTCCCTCCTCCTGACCTCTCTCCCGCCTCCTGCAGGAGCAGAGATGGGTTCAAGCCTCACAGCCACCGTGGCCCTGGGGCTGTGGTTCTGGGTGGCAGTGGGCGTGGTGGCCGAGCCCCGACGGTGTCATCTGTCACATTATCGCTCGCTGGCCCCCAAGGCGCTCGCGGCAGTCAAGGAGCTGAGGGACGGCTATGTAAGTGAGGCTTGGGATCCCTCCATTCCCCAGGACCCAGTCCCCAAGGACCCTTGCAGTCCCAGCAGCCACTGGGTGCATTTCCCATCTCAGAGTCCACAATTATGAGCAGGAGAAGTGTCTGGGAGCGTGTGCGCACATACACACACTCCAAGGTAGCCCCTTCGTCCTTGAGAAGACTCCACTGGAAAGGCCAGGAACCTGGGGAACTACAGGTGGGGCCCAGAGCTTCTCCTCGCTGGGTCGCTGCCAGCGGAGGAGTCTCAGGTGGTCCAGCCCGACCTGACCGTGCTGGTCCCGCAGGAGGAAGAGGCGTTGGGCTGGAGGTCCCGCAACTGCTCCTTCCGCGTCCTGAGGACGCCGCCCAGGCCCGGGGTGAGGTCTGGGTGCCTGGGGAGGGGGGGCGCCCACAGCCCCCAATGTCGGCCTCCTCTCTAAGTGCTGCCCTGTCCCCAAAAGTCCTGCCAGGGGCTCCGCCAGGTGGCACGTGACCTCGCAGCTGCCCAGTCCACGCTGTGCAGCCAGCGACGCCTGAAGCCGCTCCCAGGGACCGGCCATGTCCTGCAGCTGCTGGCGGCCGCGGGGCGCGAGTTGGCGGCCTGTGTGAGTGGCACCCGCGGCCGTGGCCCCTGTGGGTGGCACACACTGGGAGTGTGAATCTGCCCTGCTGAGCGGAAACGCGCGCCCCAACATGGGGTGGAGCTGAGGGTTCCCGAGGCGCTCCGAGGGTGGGGGTGGGGGCAGCTCTTCGGTGCCTGACGGACCCTTCCCCACCTCTAGCTGGAGCTGGTCCGGCCCGGCTGGTCGAGGAAGTCCCTCCGGCCTCCGCGGAGGCGCCACAAAGCACGCCGAGATGTGAGTGGTCACAATGCGGGGAGGACCGTGCCCATGGCCCCGCTGGCCGGTGGGGAGTTGGTCAGGAAGGTGTCCCCCGCCAGACTCAGCCCGCTCTGTCTCCGCCGGCTTCCAGGACTCGCCCCAGTGCCGCGAAGCCGCCACAGTCTTCACTCTGCTGCGCCTGCTGTCCCGGGACCTGAGGCTCGTGGCGCACTCCGGGCCCTGCGTCTGAGCGCGTCGGGCAAAGCCCTTGGAGTCCAGCCTGAGTTTCCCCCCTGGGAGCCAAAGGGCGAGGGAAGCCCCCAAAACATCTGGGTCCTCCTGGTGCAGCCAGGAGCTGCCCCGCTCGTTCTAAGAAGGACAGAGATTTCCAGGGTTGGATCCCGGGCGCCCCCAGAGAGCGGGTGCTGGTTGGGCACAGAGTGCGGGCTCCACCCAACTCCTGGTCGCCCAGTGGGGACTGCCAGTGTTTCCAGATCTGCCCTCCTCCACACCGCAGGGCGTAGTTCAACCTTCAAGGACCTGGGCTGAGACTCGAAGAATATGAGTCTAGCATCACTTGGCCTGTGGAGGCCTCCTTGCCCGCATCAGTCCGAAGTGAGCAGGTGACCATATCTGGAGTCCCAGGCTGTTGCCTGGCTGGCCTGTGTGAGCCCCTTGTACTTTGGGGCTAAGACTTTAGATGTTGGCCATTTTTCTGCAGGAGCATTCTAACGTGTACTTTACAGCAAAAAAAAAAAAAAGGCTGAGCCACAAGGTCTTTATAAAGACCAGAGCGGGCCTACTGGTCAGAGAGACTACTGGAACACTCACACTCTCACTCATTCACTCACACACACAGAACTCATGGCCCAGGTCTTACCTCGGGTCTAAAAGTAAACTCACCTCAGGTTTCAATTCTCAGCAAGATGCCTCAGGATCGCTGACTAGAGATCAAAAAGACATTGTGTGTCCACGGACAAAGTGGAGGGGTGAGGAAAGGAGGAGGGAAAAGAGGACAGATGGATGGACGGTGAACTGCAGAAGTAACGTCACCTGTGGCATGAAGGAAAAGGTGTTGGGATTGCTGGACGGACAACAGAGCTGCTCCGGACCCCTTCGCCTGGCCCACGAAGCACTTTATTTGTACATTTAATTAAAAAGCCTGGACTAGGAAGCCAGTGTTCGAGTTTCAATCCTGACGTGGCATGAAGTCACAGTGCCACGAAGTCACAGTGCCACGCACCGTGAATGATTCGCTGTGAATGGGAGCTTTCTCAGCCTGACCCTGCACCTTCCGCCTCCCATCACTGAGTGACATCGCCAAAACAATGTTTCTCACGGGTTCCTTTCCCTCAGGGCCCAGCCAAAGGTCTCCTCTAGGACTCTCTCTCTCTCTCTCTCTCTCTCTCTCTCTCTCTCTCTCTCACACACACACACACACCCCAATGTGAGCAATTATGCAGAAAGCGCATCTCCAGCAATCTGTGCAAACAGTGAGACATTCAGGTGCACGTACACAATTGTCTACCACTTTTCCTCCAAGCCTGTGTGTCAGCAATTGGGCCCATGGGTTGAGTGCTGAAGGTACGTGTCTGTCCCAAATCACAGAGCCAGGGAGGGCAGAAGCTGAGCTCTTAGCTCCACAGAAGAACTTCTCTGCGGAGAACAGCGCTGGTGTGCGGAGGCGCTGAGGTGCTTGTGTCCCACATTTCACTGAGGTGCACAGTCTCCCACAGGAGATTTTTGGGGTGCATATGAGACTTGGACGCTAAGGGAGAAGCAGGGCTAAGATGCCCTGCATGCTTCCCTGAAGATTCCCAGGCCTGGGAACTCGGTGGCACAGATTTGCTCCATCCAGCAGGGCTGCGACCATCTCTGTCCAGTCTGGTCTGGGTTGGCAGAGTCTTCGCTGCCGAGTTAGGGCCCAGCAGTGGGGTGCAAAGTGAGGGGCACAGCAGCGTTGGTTTGTGCCTGGCTGCTCTTGGTGCTGAGACGCTGTTAGTGAGGAAGGGGGTGGACAGGGCAGGAGCCCAGTGTCAGGAAGATCTCCCCACGTTCTTGCCACCAGGAAATCCATCCCCTCTGGGTTCAGGACCCCACCCCCACCCCTCCACAGGGCAGTGGCGGGTAGAGAGGCCGTGCACTGTCTAAACGTCCATCTAACAGCCACCACGGATAGACTCTGAGACCTTGGGCAGGTGTCTGAGCCTCTCTGGGCACTGCTGCACTCCTGTCCCCGCTGACCATGCAGGCCAAGCTCAGTGTCAGGGTCAGCAGTGTCCCAGGGGAGAGCCCTATAGCCAATGTGCCTGCACTCAGCACTGCTAGTCCCTGGGCAGGAGCCCGCGGTCACCGGTCGGGCTGCTCACCACGAGGTCACGAGTTCTAACTCACTGACAGCAGGAGAGCCAGTGAGCCCTTCTACTCCTCTGAAGCCGCGTCCGTCAGCAGGGCTAGTTCTTCTCTGCCCACCGCTCGCGGCCATACTGAACGGACTTGGGGGCTGGGGGTTATTTTGGCTTCAGGTTCCCTTGGTCTGGAAAGTTCTCTCCTCTAATCCTCACCTGACCCCCTCCCTCCGGCCTTTCCCAAACTGACTTTAGGCTCTCCCTCCCGAGTCCTCTTTGTCACCCGGCTGGCAGCCCAGTGCCTGCCACTGTGCACACTGCCTGCTGCAGGAGGGCTGAACACGCACGTGTTGAAGGAAGGGAGGAAGGAAGGAAGGAAGGGAGGAAGGAAGGAAGGAAGGAAGGAAGGAAGGAAGGAAGGAAGGAAGGAAAGGAAGGAAGGAAGGAGGAAGGAAGGAAGGAAGGAAGGAAGGAAGGAAGGAAGGAAGGAAATCTACAAGCTTCCCTGGAAGTACTTGATCATCACCCAGTTCCAAAACTTTCATTGGTCAGGATTTTAGGACACACACCCCCGTGCCCCACCCGCACCCCTGCATCAGGAGGAGAAAGGTGAGGGATGCTGGTCTGTCAGGCCTGGGCTGTGCCGGCCTGTCTGGCTTCCGGCCTGGAGTCTCTCTGCACCTTCAGCACCCTTCTTCCCTCCAGGCTCTCCTGGAAGTGCCGCTTTTCCAGGAGCAGCGGTGTGGGAGGGGACCCAGCCAGAAACCAGCCC